>OVAQ01000256.1:0-39913 GCA_900406345.1 Erysimum cheiri | reverse complement strand
TTTATAGACATATATCTGCCGTACCCGTATCCTATAAATTTAAGTTTTGCCGTTTCCCGTCCCCGTATCCGTTCACGTACCCGTTCACGTTTCCGTCCCGGTGCAACCTATTTGCCACTAGCGTAACCAGGGATGGAAGGCACCAGTCCTATTTAGCGAGGGGTGGCCCATCATGGCTAAACTCAAGGCTTGAAGAAGACAAGCGTTAATGCTTATGATGTTCTTGTTTTCAATTTTCTTATGGTTTTTGTATGAGCATAAGACTCTGTTTTGAGCTTGATGCTCTGTTTTCCTTCTTTCTAATGGAATTATTCAGACCACTTAAAAAAAAAAAGATTTGGGAATTTTGTATGATATGATATAAGAAAATAAAACAATTATAGCCCAAGATTTTAAAATCGTTTATCACTTATTTCTACAAAGGGCCCAAGAATTAGTGGCCCAATTATATATTTCCAAGTAAAATATTCGAAACAATCTCATCCGTCCATTGTTTGCGTTACTATATAATATCCTACGTGGAGATTACTTCAGACTCCAGTAGCATTTCCCGCCTAAATGATGAAATATCCTACTAGAAAAGATTTTGCATTGAGAATCGAAATCGTCTCTTAAAAATCCCTAACCGTCTCTCTCCGTTCGTCTTCCCCAAACAGAAACGTTGCTATGGACGATGGTGATCTCGCCTCTGGCTCCAATTCAGGTTCTAATTTCTTCTCCGGAGAACTAAAGTCTCATTCTTATTTATGGATTTGATCCCAATTCCTAGGGTTTAGTCTGTTTCTCTGTCCCTTTTGTGATTTAACTTCCTAATGTTGTGAATCTACCTCTCTGTGTATGTATATTAGTATATGTGTCTTTTTGGGTTGTACTGATTTTATACTATCTCTATATATAACTATATAAGGTTCTTATGAGTTTAAGTGCCTTTGAAATGTATAATGATATCCTAACACTATTGCTATCTTGGTGTTTTTAGATATGAACAAGAAACAAAAGTTGGAACATTTTGTCGATGATGGGGCTAATTATTCTTCGCTAAAGGTAGACGGTGATCACGCCTCCGGTTCAGGTCCTTTTTCATTACTCTTGACCCCTAATTTATAAGGTTTCTTCTTAGTTTATTTGATATTTAACTTTCCAATTTCTGAATCTATCTGCGTTTATTCTATTAACCTTTGTGTTCAAAATGCCGAATGCGTAATGAGATCTTGATATTTTGCATCATCTGCATTCTTAGATGCGAGGAAGAAACTAAAATCTGAAGCTTCTAAGGAGATTGTGGTTGATAATCGAATTCCTTCACAAGCGGAGGAAGAGAAAAAACGTCTGAGAGGTTTTGCTGAGTCCTTCATTCGTATTGGTCGTTTAAGTCCTCACTCCTTTATGCAGCAGCACTTGGGCCCGTTTTTGCCTTTCGGTGTTTCTCAACTCGAGAAAGAAGTTCTGAAGATACACAATGAACGTAAAGACAAGGTCAAGAAATTTCTCAAAGGTTTTCAAGGGAAACTAACCATCTCTTATGATCTGGTCACTTATGATTATGAATATCACAGTTATTCCGAAGATGGACCTATTCGGCACAGGGATTTCGTTTGTATGAGTGTCCATTTTGTTGATCATACGTCCAAGGCTGGAAAATGGATCTTGGAGTACTATCCTATCGAGTTTGTACGCGGTGAAAAAGTTTCTATTCACAGAATCAAGAACGTTATTGTTGATTATGAGATTGAGAACAAGGTCTCTGCTCTTCTAGTGTCTAACTACGATGATCTTGGTCATAAGGAGTTTGATTGTTTCAGAAAATGGATAGAAAAGAAAGGGAAAACTCTGATTGATCCTTGCTTCTTCCGCATATATTGCTGCTCTGATCTTTTCCGGTTAATGGCTGGTGATGTGTTTGACAATATGGACTTGCTGCTAGAGGATATTCGGCTGTTGGTTGGTTGGGGAAAATTGACATCAACCAACTGGAACGTCTCTTTGTGTAACCTTCAAGAAGCTTTAGAGATGGAAGATAAGAAAGTATTTGCTGAGGATGAGTATTACCAGGAATATGACCTACCATCTGATGAAGACTGGATAATGATTCGAACTTTTTGCAAACTTGGTGGTTGCATTTATAAAGTGGCAAAGGAGCTTTTCGAGGGAGAGTATTCGACATCTAACGTCTACTTCCACCTTCTTGCGGAGCTGAAGTTTATGTTGGACCAAGAGCTCGCGAGTGCCGATAACGATCACTTCCTCTGCAAAGCTACGCAGATATTGGAAAGGTTTGATAAGTACTGGAATGATATGTTCCTGGTTTTGGCAACTGCTTCGGTCTTAGATCCTCGGTTCAAGATGAAGTATCTTGAGTTTTACTGCTCAAAGAACCAGGGCTCAAAAGCTGAAACTGTTTTGGACTGTTTGCGCAATTTATATGCTCACTCTGCAGCTAGTGGTATCCGTCCAAAAACAGGATGCCTGGATGCTACGGTTGACTCAACTTTCTATAGCTCAGAAGAAGAAAGTGATGAAGAAGAAGAAGAAGAAAGTGATGAAGAAGGTGAAGAAGAAGAAAAAGAAAGTGAAAGTGATGAAGAAGAAGAAGAAGAAGGTGATGAAGAATGTGGGGAAGAAGAGGAAGAGAAGGACAAGGGAGCGAAGAAGCATGATGCATACGATGATTTTGCTTTATTCCAAGAGTTTCTCAAGTTTGATGAATCTTCAAGAGAGTTTGATGAATCAGAACTCGATTCCTATCTCAAAGAGCCAGTCATACAGTGGAACAAAGACTTCAAAGCATTGAAATGGTGGAGAGAAGGGAGCCAGAAGTATCCAATTCTCTCCCAAGTAGCTCGTGACATTCTCTCGATACCAATCTCTCGTGCCACATGGTACGATGCTTATGTTGCTGATAGAAGAGAGTGTCCTAAGTTCGTTGTCTCCATGAAAGCCAAGCTAGTGAACGCCATGATGTGCAGCAAAAGCTGGTCACGACTTTGATATGGCAAAATGTGCGTAACAACTAAAAATGCTTTGGGCATAGTGAAACTCGTATTTGTGTTGTTTCTGTTTTAGTTTTCCATTTCTTCATCAGTAACATTGAGAACCTTTGTTTTTATTATAATCTCAATTCCTAAGTCCACTTTAGATTTGATGTGTTTAGTAACTTAAAAACCAATAAATGAATAAATTCATAGTCAAATTACTGTGTCTTGCATCTTAGCTAGACTTTCAAAATTTATGACAATTATATCCATATTAAAACTTTCCTACAGTTAACTTTCTCAGCATCAAAAATCATGAACACATAGTAGTGAATGCTAAGAAAGTGAGAAGAATACTAATCAGTTAACTATCTCTGTATTAATGCTAAGAATAGCAAAGTTTTTCTCTCTCTTATATTAGGACTTGTGGTCTAACTAAGAATTAGAAAGAGCAACAACCCATTCCAAGAACTTCTATTATTAGTTCTAGTGGAAGCAATCAATCGCAAGCATCTATAAATATGTATCCTCACGCATAGTAAGGGAATAACTTAACCATCTACCAACGAACATAAGAAAGAAAGAAGCATAGATGGCAGCATACCTGATGAACAGAGTTTTTGTGTCTTGTCTGATGTTTTTTGTAATGATTGGTTCCTTGAACGCACAAGTGGCAGACATAAAAGCGATTTGCGGGAAAGCAAAAAACCAATCATTCTGTTCGAGCTACATGAAATCCAACCCGAAGACAGCCGGTGCTGATCTTCCAACGCTTGCAAAGATTACCTTTGGTTCTGCACAAACAAGTGCATCAGAAGCTTTCACTAGAATTCAATCTCTAGTCAAGACAGCAACCAATCCCACTGAGAAGAAAGCATACACCTCGTGCGTAGAGCATTATAAGAGTGCAATCAGCAGTCTCAATGATGCTAAGCAGAGCCTGGCATCAGGCGATGGTGCAGGGTTGAACATTAAGGTTTCAGCAGCTATGGAAGGACCTACAACATGTCAAGAAGACATGGCGAATTTCAAAGTTGACCCTTCAGCTATGAAGAACAGTGGTGATTTTCAGAATATTTGTGGCATTGTTCTTGTCATCTCAAACATGATGTGATACGGTTTGATTCAATCTCCCTTCATTCTAGTTAGACGATTACATCTAACAGCTATACAATAAACATCAAATTTTGTGACTCTGATCTACACAGCATCAAGAACCTGGTTTCTTACCATCTTGTTTGTACATAGGCCTCACCTCTCTTGGTAGAAGATATAAAGAGCCAACAACTAGTATTAGACTTATAACAAAGACGAAAAAAATATCTAAAATCAAACACTCTTCATTATCAAGTAAACTCATGATCCTTTACACAACAGGTCTAATACAACAGAAGGAAACAAAAAGAAAGATCAGAACAACAATGCAGGCAAACCAAAGGCCAATACTCAAAAGGAATATACTTTATTCAACATGATCACAAGAAGCATAGATACCCCCAATGGTGGTGCAAGATAATTAGAAAGAGACAGAGGTAGGCTTGTAGTCTATAACCAATACTTTATCCAAGCTCCCTAGGAACATGGTGGCGAATTCAACGTGAATAGGATGAGCAACGTACTCCGCAACAGCTTCTTTGCTCTCAAATGTGGATTCAAAGATGTGTGTGAAACCTTGATGCAGATTCTCAATGCTCACATCTTCTCCCCTAAAATTAAAATAAACAAGATCTTAATTTAGTACAGAGCCAATATAAATAAGTAAGGCAAGAGCATATTCATCCAAAATAAGTTAGGAAATTAGATCAACAGTCATCCAAAATTATGTACTATTTGGTATAGTAGATGATAGTGTAATTGGATCCGGAGCATATTCGTAACCCTAAGAAGCAGTTGAGATCTAGATATGAGAGAACAAATCAGAATTGAAGCTTTGGGAAAGAGAAGAGAATTAAGATACCAGTGGAAAGCTTTCATAGGTTCGATGAGATTGACGAGGTTGGCGTAACCTTTGATAAGTTGTTCGATTTGGTCAGAGCTTACGCCATCTTTGAACTTAGCAAGCAATACGTGCTTCACAGGTCCCTTTGCTTCCTCCATTTTTGATTTTTCCCTGTGAGATCGATCTCCACTGCTCTCTCTCTCTTTCCCCGAATTCTCTCAAGTTTTGACTATAAAATGGACGGTCCAGATCTTTTGATAAAGGAGCGGGTTTGCGACGTGCAAATACGTTCGTTGAAATTATTTTTCGTTGATAAAACGCAACCAGATAAATAATCATTACCAGATGGCAGATGCTGCTGAACCTGATATGGTAGCTTTCGTGGACATTTTGGGTTTTTTTTTTTTTGAAATTACCTTTTGGTTTTGTTACATGGAAGCTTTTTTTTAATTTATAAACTGTTTGTAACAATTATGTTTACTTGATTTTATTATATTATATGATAAGAGCGAAAATATATAAACTATATATACCTCTTTTTTTTTNTTTTTTTTTTTTTTTTTTTTTTATATATATAAACTATACCTTTACCAGTACCTTATACTAGATACTTTAAAATCTTTTATAGGCCGATCCCCTCACTTGATATCTTTGTTTTCTTTGTTTTTGGGTGTTGCGAGATGAAACAGGGAATGTGTTGTTGTTACACAGTAGACGGAGCTTTTAATAACATCGGGAACAAGATCGAAGCTAAACTTATCAGTACCATGTGGGCTGTGGAGAGTATGGTGTCAGAGTTAGCAAGGTCCTTTTTACTTACGTTGGAAGATGCTCATCTAGTTGGTGCGGGGAGTAGGCCACAAGCATGGCCATCAATCAGGTATCATTCTTCTGTAATTCTGTCTGAACATCAGCATCAAATGGAGGAGCTTTTCTCATCGCTCAAAGTGTTACTAAGAAGTGTCGGCTACAATCATATGTTATGTAGCCACTAGTTTTCCTTTCTTGGTTAGGATGGTGTCTTTTGTGATGAGAGAGAGCAGTCCTCTAATTGATTTTACTGTCCTTTTGTGAAAACCCTTAATTGTTAGGTTGTTTAGAGTAGGAGTAGAGGTTAGACTACTCCTTACTCAGTGGTTGTGTTTTTTTTTTGGCTTTCCTCAAATCTGTGTAATCCCCTACCTTGCTTTCATATATATAAAAGCAGATGACAAAAAAAGAAAAAGAAAAAGAAAAAACACGTTTCATTCTAAAAAATCATGACGACAAAGAGGCTCAAACTCATGCAAATAATTTACAAATTAGTTCATGTATATTATCCGTATCATATGCATTAAGCAAATAATTTACAGCATTTGAGTTCCACTTAAGACCACATTTATTTTATTATTTCCCAACTGTCACTGAATTAGCCAAGCACCTCCAAATAAGACTTCCCGGTAATCACTTTTTTTTTTTTCACATTTTTTAAACAAGTGCCTGATAGCTGCAAATGAAACCCATTAGTTAATAATATCCACTACATGTTCCCCTCTACATTCGTCTCTTAGATGCTAAGAGCCAAGAAATTCTTCAGCCTGCATCAGTCTTCACCTAACGGGTTTGAACCATAATGGGGATCGCTAGAAAAAAGGGTGAAGCCGGGTCAATTTGGGGCCATGGAAGTCTGTGTTTAAGGCAGGAAGGTATTCAGCTCAGATCAAAACCCGCTTCTGCACTTATGGCGTACATCAATTTGGTCTCAAGTAGCTCTTTGCTGCATCATTGACAAGAAATGTTTAATATGCTTTCTCCAATTACGGCACCAAGTGCAAGAGGCAACAAATGAAGTCTCTTAACTCAGCAAAACCAAAGAGATTGTGTTACAAACCTTTGATAAGGCGGAAGCTTAAGAAGATTCATACAAGTGGCAGATGTCGGTAGTCTATCAACTGATTCATTACTTGCACTACCGGCAGCCCTGAAACACATTCCAAACGAGGATGGATCTTTTATGATTCTGTAACTGTCAAAATCCCACAAAAGTCACAATGTTTGCCAGTCTGTGTAAGTTACCTCTGTATGCAGAATGCAGGTTCCAAGTATTTGAAACCGAGCAGTGGTCCTCGTGAACAGCCCGTCACAAACCTGAAATTGAAGATGATAGAGGAACCTCTTAGTTCCTTTAAAGAAAATAAATAGACTCCGGCAATTATTGGGTACACAGACTGCAGTAACTGCGAAGTTGGTTTACTTTAAGAACTTCTTCTGGTTTTCAGTTGAGAAGCTTTTCATAACTTCCCAGAACATATCAATCACATAATGTCCCTGTCAAGAAATTAGCAATGTTATCATATAACAATGTTCCAAATGTGTCCCTATGCTAATTCACAATGGCATTTTGGCTGACAGCGATGAACCACTCACCGCGTTGTAGCCTCCAGCATAATTAGTGTGGTTTCGCAAGTCGTCAATATCCAAACTATCAACTGAACCAGATATGAGAACCTGCAACCAAATCCCACAAAGGTAAAAGTTATCTGTTTATGCTCCTTAAGGGAACAACTATCAAAGCAAATAATCCATTGGCACCTGAAGCTCATGTTCATTGAACATGTCGATCCATTCTTTTGGAATGAGTTGCTGAAACCCCCTCAGGAAATGAGAACTCTGTTGGCGTATCTGAAACCAAAAAATTAGATGATATCAAAAGCTGTTCCTTTTACAAGCTGCCCTCAAGTATGCTATAAGATAAATGAGAGGTTAGTGGTTCCGAAGTACCTGAAAATTTAACCGATGATTGGAAACCAGATGAATGAAAGTTATAACATTCTCATTTGTAACTCGCATGTCATTGCCCCCTGGAAGTAGCTCTTCCTCTGTCCTCTCTCCATATTCATTATTCAAAATAACAAAGTAAAGCTCCAAATCTGAGATATCACCCTTATAACGCTGCAAGTACAATAATGTAATTGAATACATAAAAGGTGGATAAAGCTAAAATGAAAAAAAAAAAAACAGACAAACAAATTTCAGCATACTCGCACATCTATGCTAACAGCTATCAACAGAAAGATAGAATGTTCAGAAAACTCACCTTCAGAAATATAAGGTGCCTATACAACTCAGGATCCAGAGAAGGCAAATCGTTCAAATAGTTGTACCTAGCCAAAGAACAATAGAAGTTTTACAAAATGTTCACAAGGTGTATGCGGGCTTAATAAACAAATGAGAAATGACAGGAAGTTGAGGCTAGAAATCAAATTTACATACTTCTGTTTCAATTTGCTGAGGAAAAACGTTGCAAATGGTATATCAACTAAAATCCCTTCAAACATAGCCTGCAACAAGATAACGGGAAAAATTTTCATGACTCTTATCATAACAGATGAAAATCAACTTCAATAAGAACAAAAAGCCAAATTCAATTTTCCATGAAAACATCAAGACAATTATACCCCTACTAATTCTATTTTGCATGGAAACATGGCGAGTGGAACCAGTAATGTATTAAAAAACAAACGTCGCGTAAAATGCCAGCATGATGGTTTGCTTTCTGTCCTACATATAAAAGCTTTAAGGAAAAAAATTTGGTATATTATAAGGGTTCTGCATCAAGGCCACCAAATAAATACCATACTTTTGCGAGAAGACTGCCGAGAAAATGAAAGAACTGGAGATGTTGTTCATGTATCATTCCTGATCCAGGATTAGGATAAAGCATGTGATCAGCAGTCTCCTGAAAGAGAGCATGTACAAGATTTAGTTAAAGAAAGACAGACTAAATGCAAACATGATGGATATGGTAAATTATGAAATCCACACACGACCTTAAACAACCCGTATTGCACATCAAAGGCTGCTCGGGTAATTTTCTCCATGAAGTCTTTGAAAATGCCACCACCATCAATACCAGCTTCCTCAACTCCGAGTTCATTGACAAATGTCACACGAATCTACAGAAAGTAGTTATTTGCATCATAAGTAACGGAAAGAAAAACAGATCAGAGACACATGAGCAAAAATATGGATCTGTTTCAAAAGTCAACCAAGCAATTGCTAGAAGACAGATATCAGGCAAGAGGTAGTACTTACCGACCCCCGGAGATCATCCTCTGACAATGCACTCATTTGATTGTAAGCATCTTCCAAGATATGATCTCTTCGTATTCTAAACCGATTTCGAGCAAAAATTCCTTGAGATCCATGACTCTGCCTTGCCGTTGCTAATTGTGTCTACAAATGATGACCAGCAAGTAAATACAGCCGCAGCAAAGTAATTAGTGAACAAGTACATACCATATGTTCTCCCATTTACCCGGATTACTCATGCAAGTATACGTTAATTAGCTCTTCTAGGTTCCTTAAAAGGTACAAATGATAATCATTCACCAAATATACCTCCTAACAGCCACTTACTGTGAATATTTTGACTCTGCTTGTAAACGGAATCAAGAAAGGAGCTTGCATCAGTATGTAGTTGGCTCGTGTACCTTCCATTATGGCCTGGAGAAAGGAAAACAATATCAGCAATGGTAGGGGACACTTAAGACAAAGTCATTAAAAATAATAGATAACAAAACTTTCATAGCGTTGGCATGTCACAATCATTAAACGAAATTGCGTTGTAGTAGTCACCTGAGAGATGAAATATTCATTGACTGTATCAGCCTGGAAGTCACTCGAGGAAGTGAATTGTTGCCGGTTGTTCCAATCTTGCAACTACGGAAGATTTAATCAACAAAGAGAATAAATGATCAATGATCTTTAGTTCTTTACCAAGTTTTACTTTTTTGCAGCACATACCTGTGAAAGTAACTCAGAGACTACAACCCCAACCCTGTTCTGAATCAATTCAATAGGGTTCTTCTTCGAGAGGTCATTGGTGACAGATTTCCCAGTATTAGGTTGCGTAAGTGGATTCACCCATAATAACTGCCATAAAGCCTGGACAAAAAAGAGCAAACGTAAACAAAAATATATGGAAAAAAATTACAAGCATGTCACATAAGATACTTTTTTTTTGGTGAGCCCAATAGAAACTATAGTATAAAGATTAGCAGAAAGTTGAACAACCACTGCAACAAAGCAACCATATGAAAACGCAAAGCCAATCTAGCTTATTATATTGTGTGTTACAGATAGCAAACTAAAGCCTCAGCCAATCGCGTCATTAAAAATTTACGAGAGTCTTCAATCATATCTCCTAAAACTCTTCACGTCAAAGTTATAAAACTGCTAAATGAGATCCCATAAAACACTTACCTGCTTAAGGATAATGATGAGCAACCTGATGTCTTGTAGCGATAGTGGCTTCTCTCGTTCATAAAACTCCTCATTGTCGACTATCATAAGCATATGCCTGATTATCAACGACAATGTTAAACCAGTTTTTAAGTATTAAACCACCCTCACAACACTAATCTACCTATAGTCATACGAGAGAGTGAATTTTAAGTAATACTAAAAAAAATTGGTATTTAATCAAGCAAACCTTACTTATAAACAGGACAAAAAACAACCAGAGGTAATAGCCAACCCGGAGCATCCCCTGGAAGGTAAGCTAGGAGTTTAGGCATGGATGACCACTTCTGGTTCTCATGGCATCGTTTCATATAATTCCACAATACAGCTACAAGCTCAGTTCTATAAGCCAAAATTGTCATGATCCGCTCAAGAGGAAGAGTGTTGAATGCTGCATACAGAAAAGAACTGGCTGTGCCAATAGCTAATGCTTCTCTATCTTCGTCATATGACTGCATACCAAGCGAAACTTGATGGAACAAAACATTTGTCTGCAGGGATGAAACTAAGATTACTTAGATTAAAATTAAAGAATCACTTGATCCAGAGGCGGGATAGCATTTGGATTAAAATTAAAAATTCACAAAGCAATAGCATGCAATGTGCTTTCATATGACAGAGAGTAGGTACATACTAACTGCAGAAGAAAACGTGAGTCTATAGCATTGGTTATCTGCTGCTCCAGAGCCCTATTCAAGACTAATTCTGGTACATCGTCAATCAACATATCATCCTCATCAGAAGTGCCTGAATCAAGATAAAAATGCACGTCTCTTTCAGAATAGATCAAATTAATGAAGAACTACTTCGAGCAGAATGGACAGGAAATCTTTAGAATAACAAAACAATGCCACGAGCTAAGATAATATAGCAAGAAAAGAATGCCATACTCTGTCTGCTTTCTCTATCTGATGATTTCACAGGAGGAAGTGTCTCCAGTAAGAAAGTTGCAACTGATGCAATGTCAATTGCCTGATTAAAATAAAGAAAGAAAAACAAAGCAACATTAGAATCAAACAGAACTTGGAGCACAATGTTTTTTTTTTAAAGTATTTGCAATGTCTTCAAACATTATCCAAATAAACGATTTTTTGCAGAAAATGTAAAGATTCAACATCCCCTCAAATGTGGAAATACAAAAGCAGATAACTTGTGGATCTTCAGCAATAATGGAAAACAACCCTTCCAATCGTAAAAGCGATTGTATAGCAGCAAAGATAAAATAGATCAATTTTTTCAGCAACACTACCTCACAAGTTAATAATTAAGTGGTGCTATCACCTGTAACCAAACTCTGAATCTTCTTTACCACATATATTGAGTATATAGAAATATTAATAGAAGATAATGTTCAAAATCTAGATATATCAGACATAACTGTTGACTATTGACAACAAGGCTCCTCTTTGCAAATCTACTCTACATGAACACCGCAAAGTGAAAATCACTAACGATTAGGAGAAAATCAAGTAATCAAGCCCTAAAATACCAAACACAGTAGCTAACACATACACACACAAAGATAAGAAATTAACTGCACTGGGAACCTACCATGTCCAATGAACATTCAGGCAGTGACAACACCACATTTGCAGTGTCCAACGTATTACCAAGCAGGCATGCATAACCAGGGAATTCTGGGCTTGTTTCAATTGGGAGAACACAAGTACCCTTTTGAATACAGAAAGCCATCTGGTGAATGTAGTGTTGACTTAGACTTGGGTTGGCAAAGACCTGAACAATGAAACTATGAGTTAGTTTAAATAGATGTTAACAGTTAAGATAATATTTAGCTCAGGGTCAAACACAAAAACATGAGTTCAGGAACCAACCACTTTCAAGTTTGGGAAGAGCTGCCATATCAAAGGTATTGTAAGGATCATAGACGAAAAATTCCAACGAGGATCGACACCAGGGCAGCAACATGGCTCAAGGCCAATATGTGGTACTATCAGTATCAATACTCTTTCTAGTGAAAGGATGCTGCCGGTCATAGTCTGACTCTGACCTCTTTGGCTTTCCTGCAACAAACCACAATTGCTTCAAAAGTCTAGGTTGCCAACTATGGAACAGCAATCCGAAAAAAAATGTGCAGTAAATTAGAAGAACTAGGTGGTGGGCAATTAATCATGGGTAACTGTTGAAAAATACCTTAGCCGTAGTGACCATTTCTCGGACCAGTTTGAATATGTTTCTTTTTTGTAGATAACTAACTATTTTGCAAACCCAAGGCAGCTTAGGATCTAGCAACAACGACATTGCCTCCATTAAGACAGCTGTTGAAATGCTAGCTTCTTCAGGAGTAACTAGGAGCTGATCCCTTAAACGGTTCCTGATGATTCAAATCAGAAGGAGGCAAAATGAATAATTCAATAACATAACTGAAAAGCCCAAGATAGCGACAGTTGGTCACGGTTTGATACAAGAAGGCTATTGCTTGGATATGCTCTACAAAATGAGAAATGACAAGAAAATATGTATTACCTATTCTGATGTATAGCCTCGATGCAGGTAAATGCAAGTTTCTTGACTCTAAAATCCACCAAATTGTGCTCAGAGGAATATTCAGAGCCAGAAAAAAGGCTGACAATGTCACCTGTCATATGATGATAATTTGTAATATCAGTAAGCAAGATCCCAGTCATTATTGGGAAGAAACTAGAGAATAGATTATTTGTGAAGCGAAAATAATAATATAGTGTATATGTGTGAGGATGTAAACAGCAAACAGGATGTAAATTATAACATTCCCCACACAATGTCACAATTTTAATGCTCGTAAGATAAACATATTAAACAAGAGTACACATGTCATAAATAACTGATTAAGCAAAATGAAGACTCAGAACATGCTTCCCCTTACATAAGAGTTACCTAGAAAGGAAAGGCACTCTGATCAAACCCATGAATGGATTGAACAAAAGTGTAAACAAAAGAAGCATGCATAGATATTGGAAATACCACTGCTGTGAACGAAACTCTGCAGTAGACGAGAAGTCTCCACAAGTATCACAAAATCTCCCGAGTTTTGTGCCTTGAAAAAAAAAAGTAGCTGCCGGAGGAAACTTGAACCTGGCTCAAAGCAATGTCTGAATGCAGAACAAATGTCAGAAATGGTAACAATAGACAAATAAGTAACCACGGAACCATTTTAAGACCCAAAAAAACTGTAGCAAACATAGTAGACCAAAGAAAAATACCTATCGACATTCTGGCAATTATTCCCATAGGTTTGACAGAAATCATGCCGCACCTTGGAGCGCTCGATGGCCATTGATCTTCTACCTCTAAAGAATTTCTGTAGCCAAAAATTAGTCAGCAATCCCATCAGAAGGAGCTTAAATGGTTGAAAAGACTTTCCCTTTAGCCATAACACATAAGAAAAGAAAAAAAAACACTTTGAACTTTGAAGTCTTGCATATGCAGCTCCAGCTAACAATTTGTGATGGCAATGTTTAATCTTAAATCCTACAACCCAAACAAAACCCACGAGTCCCGTAACAGGATAAAGTTGTTCCAGATGCCAAATCTAACGACGACAATGGAGATTCAGAAGAGGTAACTAGTGGAAAGGGGAATGTCGGTTCAATATCCAATGAAACCTCAAAGCTATCAAAAGTGAACACTATTTAGCTCAAAGATTCTGCCAAAATGAAAACTTTCTTGCAAAATGACTTAGTATGTTTGTTCTGCATTGCTTAGAAAACACACATAAAATCCCAAAAGAAAAGGCTTTGAATAGGATCAAAACGGCAAACCTGAATTTTGAGGGCAGCAGAGTTCTGCTGCTTCTGTAGCAAGCGACGATTTCTCTCCATTCTAGTCTGCTCCAGAAGCTTCCGAGCATCTCTCTCCTTAGTGCTCCGGCCACCTAAATCGACTCGCTTCCGAGTCGACGGATCGCCGGAGAAGAACATGTTCTTGAGCTAAACCTAGAATACCAATAAACGATTCAACCCCTCGAAAACCTAAGAGTAGTGTTATTCTGCACTATCCCCGCTTCGATTGGAGCCAAAAGATTCTAGAGATGTGATCGGGGTTTACCCTAAAACTGGAGGTAATAGAGCAAGAAGATTGATTCTTTCAAAAGGTTGAAAAACAAGATCACGGATTTTGATGATTTGGGTGCAAAGGGAAAATCTAATTCACAAGCAAAATATCTCTCAAGCAGAGCAACAAAGGAACCAAACCAGATTATAGTTTTCGCAAGACGGAAACTTCGTGAGTGGTGAGTCTATACGCCGACGTTTTGAGGAGGAAGAAGAAATAATTGGGTCGTGTCGTGTTACACGGGAAAGCAAGCACACAAATTAAATGGGGAAGACTCTTTTTAATGTGTCTTATGGTTGGTTGATTTTTTTTTTTCTTTTTTGGACATCATTGGTTATGTCATGGTTTCTCTACCATTTGTTAAAAAAATTGTCTAATTTTGATCGGGGTTTTATTTTATATTGGTTCTTTTTACTATAAAGTCACATATACAGTACTATAGGACCGGTCCTGATGAAATCAAATACTCCCTCCGTTTCTTTATATAAGATGTTTTAGGTAAAAGCACACATATTAAGAAAAATCTACTTTTAAAAAATTTAACCAATCATAAACAAGACTGCATAAAGTAAATAATATAAAAATATAAAATTAATTTAAAAGTTGTCTAGAATATTGAAAACATTTTATATTATGAAACAAAAAAAATCCTCTAAAACATCCTATCTAAAGAAACGGAGGGAGTATCAAATATTTAATCAAGAATAAAGCACTATTTTTGACAATAATATAATTGAATTGCAAAATTTCCATATAAAATATGTTCTTTAATTTGATTCCTAGTTATCTTTCCAGCTACTAGCTAGAAGCTTCTTTTTAGCTTTTACCACTCTGCAAAACCAAACATGAATAACTACGAGAGAAAAATACCCTCGACATTTGATACTATACTAGAAGTCCAATTCATCATGCTCGTCGACACGCGCGTGAGCGAAAAATGTCAAGACGGTTATCTCCGAGGCTTAGTGAGTAGGCAAACTTCTTGTAGTCGGCCCATGTGAACGTCCGGTAAAGCCGCGGCTCACCTGCCGCTGTGATGATGGCCTGAAGAGATAGCCTGCTTGCATGTCCGGTAGTCACCGCTCTGTGTCGTACGCTTATGAATGATCTCCCATTCGTCATTACCTGGACATTTCACAATTAATTAATAGAATCTTACATGTTGACAATCATGCTTGTTCGTGAATATGTATTGGTCGGATTCATGCATATTTTAGATTTTTTACACAAGGTTCATTGGTAACACCGGATGGAACAAACGAATGTGTTTGTTTGCTGACTTTATCACCAACTTGGAGAAGACAATATTTTGTTGCATATATAATTATACCAAGTTATTTTTCTTTTTATCTTTTTGGCATCGCATAACTTAGATTTTATTTGTCGAATTCGTGTATAATATTGGTTCTTCCTTTCATAGTATCTTTTATAAAGTACCTAACATATACACAATCTGACAATCAAATGTGTAATGAATATACAATATAAGGACTGACCTGCAAAAGATCTCCAACATTTACGCAAAAGGCTGAAGGGTCAGGGGCGACAGGGACCCACCTTCCGTCAGAGAATGCCACCTGGAGGCCCCCTACTCCGTTGGATCTGAGAACTGTCAAGATCTGAGGGTCTGTGTGCTCCCCAAAGCCAACTCTCGGTAATGACACGGACATTTCAGAGAGCTTGGCTCCACTACGGAATTGATCGGACGATGGGTAGTGATTAAGCCTAAGAACTGAGTCGCTATCAACGGTTCTGATCAACTTGCTGAAGGTAAGCCGTAGTCCTTCAGCCGTGAGATCTAAGATCTTAACTGCTTAACTGCTTAACTGCTTCTACGTAACAAGTCACTGCCGAGCTGTCAAACAGACTTCCAGTCTTCCAGACATGTCATACATAATTACTCATTCTAAGAAATGGAATATTATAAGAAAACATCGAAACCATTATATATATATATATACACATACTTTTATAATGAAATTAAATACTACTGAGAGACTTGAAATTTCGAAAGCATAATAGCAGGTAAAAAGAGCTTTGGATGTAAGAACATTTAACTCTTTATTCTAATAAAAGATTTTAATTGTTGATGTAAATTTGCATTATACAACACACACAACATGCATTGTGTACGTTTAAAGTTACCCATCCCCTGTCGAATAGACAGACTGAGAAGCTGTACTTTTGAAATTTAATTTGCTGACTCACATCTAATGTTTTCAATTTGTCAACCATTCCAAGTTAATTTTATAATACGCAAGAAAGAAACCAACATAAAACCAATTTGATAAAATATATGAAGTTTGGCTGAAAACAGATTCCATTTACTTGTTAGCCAATTACATTTTGATATGGGTTTAGTTAGTTTTTTCTATTCCATTAATTATAACACTTTAAAATCATCTTGTGGTTTTCTTTGTGATCTAGACACACATTTTACATGTACATTAAAAAAAAAAAAAAAAAACCATGAAACTCGATCATCATGCACTTAACTATACGCATACATGCATGCGTGCAAATTCGTATTTATCGAAAGGTTCTCGCCTTTATACACAAGAAAAAGGGGAAAAAAAACTACATTTTACATTAACATCGATCGGTACGTATATTAGATCATTATAGTACACATTGATATATATATATATATACGTAGGGAACTCATGTTTTATTTTGCATAATACCTTAAGGAACCAGATCTATAAATACAGTAGCCAAGTATAATATAACGTACCCGAACTTGGTAGAATCGTTACCAAACGAGAGCTGAGAAAGGAAGAGATGATTAGTGTGAAGGAGCAAATACTCGACCTCTCCAATATCACCCTTGAGCCCATATATATAGAGTACTTGGTTTCGAAGTATTTGACGTGAAGTATTTGACGTGACCATATATATTGTGGGCTCACATTTTTATTATATGAAATACCCTTAATTTCAAAGCTAAAGATGATTCAAATATCTTACATATAAGATAATATGGGTGTGCATGTCTCTGTGTGTGTGTCTAAGCATATACACATTTCACGTGAAAGCTACGTTAAAAGAATTTATAATTTTATTAAGACTTTATAAATTAAAATTTAAAGAATTGACCTCATCTTGGGGATCTATTCAAGTTGACGTATACAGTTGCAAACCTACGCGAAACAGTCCATAATGTTTGAATGAAATATACATGTCCATTTAAGGGAAGGAAGGAGAAGGCCCCTCCAGCATAATAGAAGCTCCATCACTAACAAACCACCTAACTTCAAATGCATGCTTATAATGCAAGCTCCTGAGTTAGGAACTATAACTACTACTGATTATCTATGGTCCAATTCTATATTAAATGGGTTTTCTTATCTTATATTTCACACAGTTAATGTCTAATATACTTATATATATTTTACGTCTCTCAGTATGTATGATTAATTATATGATTGAATGTTCTTTTGTCACCAATTTGATTGGATGTTGGGAGGCCTAACTTTCAATTTTCGTCAAACATTTCCAGTTTATAATATCAGTCTCCAACATAAAGGACTAAATTAAGGTGATTGTGCTAGCTAGATAGGGGGGTGATATACAGTCAACAAAAATCATGGAGAAATGTAAACCGGGCCTAGCTCGGTTTGTTACTGATTATTTATGGGCTGAACAAAATTTGGGTCATTGAAACTTTTGATAAAACGGGCCACAAGGGCATATACGATCAAAAAGATGAACGTATAAACAAATAGCCCAAAAAGAGTATTTCGGTTTCGAGGGTTGAGTTAGTTTAATTCATATAAGCATGGACAGGTTCGTCTACGTCAGACACTATGAAGAGGGGAAATCATATTTTATATTAATGTAACCATAAAATCATACATGATATGATTAGAAAAAGAAAATGTTAAAAGCATCACAATCAACTTAATCTTTATTATCGAATAGTAATTAGTTTCAAATTAACTAACGTTATTTACAAACAAAGTGGGAGTGATCACATGAAAAGGGCAAAACAGTAAAGCCAAAATAGGGGGGGAAAAGAACAATAACGAGAGGAAGAGAGAGAGTTGATGAGTGAGCCATGTTAAGATGTTACCCATTCATAGTATAAAGTTTGAACATCTTGTCCCATCCTTCTTCTTCATGTCCCTTCCATTTATATACACGTTTTATGTATATGTATGTGTGTGTATCTGTATTGGTGGTACATTGATCATCATGATTCATTAGAACCATTGCTTTTTAAACCAAAAAAGAAACACATGCGGATATGGATGATTTTTTTGGTTGTTGTTGTCAACACCGATATTAGTTATAGACCGATTTCGTAAGAACTTTGATTCAAATCAAAAGCGAATAGATTACTATAATTAGGGTAGGATATTTGTATATATGTGGAATTAGGGCCTCTTGGCAAGGATAAATCACTTGGGCTCTCTATAGCGTATTATCAAAGCGTAAGGTAAAAAAATCGACTCAATAGCACAGTACGTACTGATATGTTCACAGTTTTGATGATATATAAAATGATTAAGATATTGTAAACTTTGAAAGTTACGTTTAATTTTTGCTCACTTTTAAAAGTTTAGAACTCTCCGAAAGATAAATAAAACAAAACCTCTTTTACAAACTATTGTAACATAGTCATACTTAATTTATTTTTATACGATATACCATTGTTTAGCAATACTTTTTCATTTCTAAAAGGATACATTTAGTATTTTTAATATTTTGGTGCAAAATATTTNAAAAATTTTTTTTTTTTTTTTTTTTTGCAAACAGTGAAGAAAAAAACATCAATGTTAAAATGTAGTGAGGATATTTTCCAGTCTTGCACCCAAATCAAATTTCCAAAACAGAAATCATTTTATGTATACAAAAAATTCCAAGACATTTTAATGCAATGTGTGGTACCGTTAGGAATAGAGGTAAATATATATTGCAACCCCTTTATTTATTTTTATTTTTCAATCGTCCACTTGCAGACACAATCATTTCGTGGTAGAACGTACCACCACCATAACATTATATAAATATTATAAGAACCAAAATAAAATGCCGAATTTAATTTTTTATGTAAAGTCTCTTTAATTATTGGACATAATAATATTTTGTATTGAAATTGTCTTAAAAGTCTATGATGACAATGATTAAACCAAAAATTGGCATTGATATTGGGAATTGATTTTGACCAAAGACTTTTCGTATAATTAATCTCTCCACCGTCCCACACTCCCACTATCATAACTAAAGGAGCCGCTGACAAATTCGTATAATTAATCTCTCCACCGTCCCACACTCCCACTATCATAACTAAAGGAGCCGCTGACAAATTCGTATAATTAATCTCTCCACCGTCCCACACTCCCACTATCATAACTAAAGGAGCCGCTGACAAATTCGTATAATTAATCTCTCCACCGTCCCACACTCCCACTATCATAACTAAAGGAGCCGCTGACAAATTCGTATAATTAATCTCTCCACCGTCCCACACTCCCACTATCATAACTAAAGGAGCCGCTGACAAATTCGTATAATTAATCTCTCCACCGTCCCACACTCCCACTATCATAACTAAAGGAGCCGCTGACAAAATAGAAGCCAAATAAATAAGTTAGCTGAAGCTGAAAATTTTACTATCTACTAGTATTAGTAACAGTTTTAGATAATTTTTTTTGAGAAAGTAGTACATGAAATATGTGAAATGATAGATTAAAATACCTAGTAAATATATAGCTTACTACAGCCATAATTGAAATAATTTGACCAAATATATCTAAATATAAACATAATTTTGTTAGTATGAAACACCATTATTGTTTTCATTGTTATAATAGTTATAATTTAGGCAAATGCAGCCATCATGTGACCCTTATCTAATGGCCTTGTTGTTGTTATATCTCTCTATCACATAAACCTTGTAAAAAAAACTGTTTTTCTCTATGAAGAAACGTTCTTTGTTGTTATAGTAAATATCTATATATCACTTATGATCAAAATGTCAAATTCAAAAAGAAAATAAAACCATTTTATTAATATTACATTGCAGGTTTAAGGTTTTAGTTCAAATTACTGATATCTCAAATCGCCTATAAATCAATACGTACATCTCTACTGGGTATACAGAGTAGTTGATTTGAAATGAAAGCTATCAATAAATCAACGGTATATTTTGTTACTTGAAAATGAAGTATAAATGTATAATTATGATATATGAGACTGATCATAAGACCACCTCACATGATATGTATTTATGAGGAATGGCAAAATGAAAAAAAAAAAAAAAAAAAGGAATGGCAAAAAAGATGAGAGAACAAAAAAAAGCAACATTTATTCTCGTATACAACACAAAAGGGTGGCTCAGCTTTTCCTCTCTTCTCAGTAAAACTTACCCCTTTCTCTCTAGTCTCTCCATTTGACTCTTCTAAAGATCAAATTAATAATTATGCAAAAAAAAAAAAAAATTGATTAAAGATTTAATATTCAGAACCAAGTCTTCACACAATGATTTTATATGGATTTTTTTGGCGGTTTTCGGCCTCGTAGTTCTTCGACATAATCGGATACGAATTCAAATTCTATTATAGACGTTTGTAAGTTGAGATAAATTGTAAACAAAAATCACTAACTTATTGTTATTTATTTTAATTATATTGATAAATTCGACTACCGACAAAATGCATGATCTGAGTACCTGATAGGAGAGAAAATAATACTAGCATAATCTATAACTAGTTAATTAACTGGTAAATAGAAGACATTTAACATATATCCAAGTGAACAAAACTTTTAATTTAAATTGTGTGTCATGCTTAGAAGTTAGAAACATCGTTTCTACACACACATGTTTTTGTTTCTTGGTCATCTCTATGAACGACCTATAAACCTAAAACTTCTCGCCTTTGGGTACACAAAACTTCGGGTCTTACCCATCCGTCACCCGGTTTAACAACAATTACAAATACTATTTGTAAAAGTTGAAAATTGGTAAAAATATTAGTACAGAAGGTGAGAAACAAATCACGAGTGTGATAAAGAGAGAGAGATAAAGAAGCAATAAATGATTCTGAGGGAATATTTAATAAGAGAGTTCTTTGGTGTGGCTTTGGCCTTTGGCGTCAGTCAGACCCAAACAAACACAACACATAAAACAAAAGTAAATTCCTGTCCAAAGCCTTAAAAGAGAGAGTAAAGGCATAATTCTTTTTGCCCGTTTCTTTATTCATTGCCTTTTGCCAGTCTCCTTGATAGCGAGACTTTTTTTTTACCTTCTTCAATTTTGTTACAATAATATAACCAACAACAACAAAAATCAAAATAACAAAAAACGTTAACTTTTTTATTGGATTTTAGAATTTATATCAACCATACATCAATGACAAAAAAAACTATAAAAATTAGCTCAGGAGGGATAGACAAAATAAAAAAACATGACTCAAACGAATTAAAGGTAAAAATACAAATTTATTCTATATCGTTAAGATATAGTATAAAATCTATAAAAAAAAAAATTACCGAAACATTTAGAAAAAGATGGGGTCTTACAAGGTCAAGAAAAGGCCTTACAAGGTCAAGAAAAAAAATAATTTAATGTATTATATGGATAAAACACAATAAATTAAAAAAAAAAAGACCGACTAAAAGCTCAGATAGGATAACACCAGGATATCAATAAAATTGGAGTTCCGTAGAAGAACTCAATTTGTGAGCACAACGGATCCAATAATCTCTATGCACCATGAGGGTTATGCTTTTGTTATTGCCTGTGAACACCCAAAAAAAAACAATTATTCTTCACAGACATTTTGAGAATTTGTATTATCTAACTTCAAAGTAGTCAAGTCTAAAATATGTACACACAGTCCAAACCATTCATACCTATCCAATGACATACACACACACACACACACAAAAAAAACAAGCTGACAAGCATATATATGCATAATTCTAATACATATATGCAAACAAACGTATGCCGATATCTAAGAACATCCATCTTCGTAAATGAAAGTTGTGAAGTGTGTGGATACATATAAATGTTTGTATGCATGTACACATAATTAATGTCTATGTATATACAATACGCACATATGTGATATCTTTTTTGTGTTCTACATGATTTATATATCAATGATGAATAAACATGACTTCAAACTGACAAAACCCTAACTCTTCGCATAGCATAAATGATATTAAATATATGGTATATGGACATATATACTTTAATACATGATATGCATATCACCTTGAAGAAACTTCTGTCTCGCTTTTTTCATCCATGGGAGCTCTTCTCTCTCTTCCATTTGAGAGAGAAAGAGAGAGAGATGATGAAGAAGAAGGAAATCAAGTGGAGAGATTTTAAGGCAAAGCAATAATAAAGAAAAAAGAAAGAGGTAGATGGAAGATAACCTTATGGGCCGGGGCCCAATTAGACCTTTTGGGAGGGATCGTGACGTTGTCATTGCCCGAAACGAGTTTTTTTATATGTGAAGTTGATGGATCATCGTTCGATATTTGTTTCTCACCTTCTGTACTAATATTTTTACCAATCTGCCCGAGCTGACCGTTCTACCCGGAGGTGGTCCTCTTCCTGCGTTAGCAGTTTCTTTGGTCATAAGCGAAACCAAAGTCAACAGGTCATATAAAAAACTCGAAACTGTCTCAAGTTTTATTACTTTCATTTTTTTGTCAACAGTTTTTTCTTTTTTATTGGTTTTCTCATGTTAAATGTACTTTTCATAGAACTTTTGTATCGAAATTTCGTTGATTGCTATTTAAATTACATTATTGGTTAGCTAAACAAGTATTTTCTACGTCATAGTATAATCTAGCTGGACTAGGCTTCCTAGCTAAGCATAATTATTCACTAATTGGTGAAGAGACTGAGTTTGAGCAAATTAAGAGAATCTTTTTTTTGATTTTTTTTTTTTTTGATAACCGTGGGGATCCTAAAGGCTTTCTAGGCCCAAAGACTAATTCCACGAGGCCCACGAGAAATCCACGTTGTCTTACCACTTAAGGCGTTTCCGGGTGGCCAAGGGGATTCGAACTCAGGGCGGAAGCTCCAGCTGGAGCTCCTTTACTACTAGGCCAAAGACACTTAGTTTAAATTAAGAGAATCTTGGTAAATGGAATTCCTCAATTCTAGGGAAAAAAACATGAAATTTCAAATTTCAAAATAAATCATGGTTACATGCAGTATTATTAAATTTTCATATACTAACTTAACATGCTTCATTAAAATAACTTCGTGTTTTAGGTTCTATTTTTAAAGTTTATATAATCTTTTCAAAAATCAATTAATAACATTTATAAAAAGTTTTATTTTCTTTTCTCTTATTGAAAGAAAACTAGGGAGATTTTATTCGTATACATTGAAAATTTCTTTAAAATGATGTAAGCTAAAGAAGGTCGAATCTTTTTAAAAGAGTTATTTCTAAAATCAAGTAATCAAAAGTCTGAGATTTGTGGGGAATAGAAACTTTGTGGGCGTGCGGGAGGATCACAGTCTCCTAAGACATAAAATGGTCAAAATAATGCAATAAATAGTAATATCAATAACTTATATACTAATAGCATTATTATATGATATCAATCGAGAACGCCAAAAAGAATCCCTTGACCTGCGTTCCTAAATTAATTAATATTTCGTTTAATGTATAAATATGAATATTAGTTTTAACATACGCATTGGTGTCTTCGTTTAGAGATTTGAATCTTTTTTTAGGTGTTTTTCGATAAATAGAGAACTAGGACAAGGGTCTTAATTTCTCAAAAGGGGTCCCCTACAATTATGATGAGAGTAAGAATAATACTAGAGATTGATTTTTGCTTCGTTTATTTTTCGCCCATATCAATCCGTCCGGTTCCTCTACTGTCCCTTCTCTTGTACTATGTTTCAGAGATCTTTCCTTTTATCCCCAACATTTTTATTATTTTTACTTTTGGTCCCATAACATAACAATAATTTAGTTTCACTGCTTGTGAAAATCTGTGAATGTACATGTTAAAAGCTTTAATTGCAATTTCCAAGAAATGCCCCGCAGATTCATTATTTTAGTTCATTTTTTTGCAATCTGTTCTTAGAAACGTCTTTCCTCTTTGTGTAATTTACAAAGTTAACGGATTGTACGGAAGAAGACATGAGGATTTTATGAGTAACTATAGTTGGCCCATTATCAGCCCACTTAAAGCAACTTTTGATGTCTAAACTTTCTGTTTATATTAGCGAGCCCTTTTCTCGACCCATTTAATTCTTACTCCGATTCTCGTCACGGGACCGAATTAAAATGTCATACAGTATAGTGTATATCACAAAATCTTGACACTGATGAATTATTGCAGGATGAATTTACTCTACAGATTCTATTACTGTATCAAAACATAATATGAAAATGTCCCCATCATATGCATTATGAACAAGAGGCTAAGCCTCGTCGGAAGTTATTTGTAAATGGGGAATCTCATTATTGACTTTGCTTCTTAGTTAGTGAGTAAGGCAAATCACATGATAATTTTAGTGGAGAAACCTTTTAGAGAAACCGATTCCAAAATAAGGATTAAGCCTTATTTAAGTCCTTGTAGTAAGAAACAGATTTATAATGTCAAATTTTCTTTTTGTAACTCGGCAATTACTAATTAATTAACTTTGTAATCAAACTAAACAGAAAAACAAAAAATAAATAAATAAAATCTCCCTAGATTTTGGTGACCGGTAATTATCTATACTTGTGATACCACAAAAAAAAGAAACGATGATGCCCAATAGTTACCAAACGAAGTGTTCACAACTCAGAAGTGCACATTCAGCTTCCATCCATTACAATCTTGACATAAAATAAAATAAGAATTGTAAAAACTTATCCTTAATATTTGTGGCCACATACTCTACTTTCCACAATCAACCAACATGCCCAATAGATCATCATTCACTATTTATATGTACACTACGTACGCTAGACAAAGGCAAATTAATACCAAGACAAAAAGAAAAACAAACCTGAGATGAATTTGACTCCTCCAATGAAAAAATTACATTTTCTGCTAATCATCTCATTATTGTTATCATCATTACTTCATCAAGATTATCACATTCAAGCACAGAATTCAGACAAAGTAGTAAATCTTCCCGAACAACCATTGAATCCAAAGATCTCTCACTTCTCAGGTTATGTCAATGTCAATCAAGAAAATACACGATCACTCTTCTTTTGGTTCTTCGAAGCCTTGTCTGAATCTCCTTCAACAAGACCTATAGTTCTCTGGCTCAACGGAGGTAATTAAATCACTTAATTATATGTTTTTTCTCTCTTTCTTTTTGTACACATTTATATCAACGATCTTTCCGCAGGTCCTGGATGTTCATCTATTGGATATGGAGCAGCATCTGAATTAGGACCTTTTCGTGTTGTTGAAAATGGGACAAGCCTTAGTTTCAATCAATACTCTTGGGTCCAAGGTTGAGCTAAACATTTTTTTAGACGGATATAATAAAATTCGTGACGGCTTAACAGCCAATAATTAAGCTAGTTTTGTATTTAAATTCACGAATTGTTTTTGTTAACAAAATTGCGCAGAAGCAAATATGTTGTTTTTAGAATCACCTGTTGGAGTAGGATTTTCGTACACAAACTCATCTTCCGATCTAGACAACCTCAACGACGCTTTCGTTGGTAAGTAAAAAGTCCACAAGAAGGTGGTCAAGTCTTTAAAATTTTGATTATTAAAATTAATAGAACTTAGGTTATACTCTAGTCTAAAGTAAGGGGAATAATGAAACTTAATTGTAAGAAATTAATTTGAGATGTTTTGTAACAGCGGAAGATGCATACAACTTCATGGTTGCTTGGTTTGCAAGGTACCCCCAATATAAGTCTCGTGATTTCTTCATAGCTGGTGAAAGCTATGCCGGTGAGTTTAATTAATTATTCTATATTTTTGTCTCGAATTGTTGATTTTTCATTATAAGAATTATTTTTCTGGATTTAGAATATCAAACTAGTTTAGCAAAAAACTATATAGTATTTAACAAGTACAAAACTGAAGCATGAAATAAATTGGATCGTTGTTTTATATAAGATTTTTAGGAAATTGTAAAAATATGATATGGTATGGATTTACGCTTTACAGGTCACTACGCACCCCAGCTAGCCGAGCTTATATATGATCGGAACAAAGTTAAACCAAAGGACTCCTTCATTAATCTCAAAGGCTTCATCGTACGTATTATACTAATTAGTAATTACTAGCTATATATATTATTAGTCGTCTTTGTATATTATATAAAACAAATGTTGATTACGTAATCATATATTTGCGAGTGCGTCTATTTACTACATGCACGATGAAAGTGTAACGTTGATCCAATGCGACCGACATCTTTAAAAAAACAAACTTTTAATTAACCCAGATTAATGTTAAACCCGATTGGTGATCCGTTGTATAGAAGAAGATGAATATAACAATGGAAACAAAAAATAAAAAATAAAATAGCAACACAATTTCACAGAATTTTTTACCGATGTTATAGTTATGGTAGTTTTTTTTCTTCTGAAAATCGTTTTTTAAATTCAGTTATGATTTTCTTTCATATAATAAAACTTCACCTCTTTATATTTGTCAATATACACAGGTGGGAAATCCATTAACGGACGATGAGTACGATAACAAAGGGATTCTAGAATACGCTTGGAGCCACGCAGTGGTCTCCGACAGTCTCTACGATTCCGCAAAACGTAACTGCGACTTCAAGTCTTCGAATTGGTCAGAACCCTGCAACGTTGCCATGAGAACAGTGTTCGCAAAATACAAAGAGATTGATATCTACAACATATATGCTCCCAAGTGCATCACCAATAGCACAGCAGGAGCTTCCGTTAGTTATAAATCTCCTGCGGCCGTCAAAGACTGGTTCAAGAGAGTGAGATGGTATGAAGGATACGATCCTTGTTACTCTAATTACGCTGAAAAATATTTCAATAGGGACGATGTTCGATCGTCTCTTCATGCCACTACTCCAAATGTCGCAAGATGGAAAGTCTGCAAGTAAGTTTTATATACAAATATACAATAGGTCTATATTTCCTAATAACGTATATTAAAAAGCTTGAAATGTTAAATTTTAATATTCTTTTTATTGTTATTGACAGTGATTCGATATTGCAAACGTACCATTTTACAGTCTCCTCAATGTTGCCTACATACAGTAAGCTCATTAAAGCTGGCCTCAAGATATGGGTTTATAGGTACAGAATTCTACACTTCTATCTACTATATAGAATTGGTGTTCTTTTTCTTTCATAAATATAGAATGTATTAAATAATATACATCCAAAAAAACATCAGTTGCGTGATTGATGGTCAATGAACTTTTCCCAGCTGATTTATTCTTTTTATTAATGAAAACAGATCACTTTGGAAAATGTTGCGAGGCTAAGATAAACTAGTCGCCTATAACAAATTTTCGCTGAAACATGTATATGCACGAGATTCTTGAATGAAATTTTTCTACATAAAGCATAAATATTTAGGAGATATCTTTTTTTTTTTTTTTGATACCTTATTTATGGGATACTTATAAAATAACACTTTAAATTTTATTTTCCAAAAATATCACAATTTTTGACAAAATCTTAGAACACCAAAAAATAGTTCAGTTGAAGGAAATTTATATCTACATATTTTTTATAGCCTTTTTTAAAAACCATTTTTGTGATTTTTTTTTTTTAAAAAAACAAAACTTTTTTTAAGAAAATTTAGAATATTTCTAAATATATATTTATGAATGATAGATATATAACCACGAGATTCACGAAGTAAACCCACCGAAGATGCTATGATAACTATAATTTACCTACCAAACTCTTGTACGCAAGTCTCTTTTTGGATTTACACTCGTTATACATACATAAGAAAACATTTGATTAAATAAGCTGTCAAGTGAATAAACTACTGATGAAAACCAATGTTTGTACATTGTTTTTGACACTTGACATGTACTGTTTTTCGTAGTCTGAAATTAGTTGGACGGTTCAACGAAATCTATAAAACCAATGCTAAAATTTAAAAAAAAAAAAAAAAATTAGTATAAATAAACAATATCTGTCAAGTTGTGTCATCTTGGTTCCATGAATAATGATACATATATATAGGAATATAAACCTAGGGTTTTAGCATACATAATGAATAATCTTGATGGGCTTATTGGGCCCGGTTATAAGTCCAATATGATGTATTATAACAATCTGATTATTTTTTCTTTGGAAAGTTTGAAAATGGATAAATATCAAATACTTATTATTGTCTAACAGTGGAGATGCGGACGGGAGAGTGCCAGTGATCGGAAGTCGGTATTGTGTTGAAGCGTTGGGCCTTTCCGTTAAATCCGAGTGGCGTTCTTGGTTCCACAATCATCAGGTTAGAGTTTATTATGAAATTATAAAAGTGATATTTTAGCAATGTTACAAAAAAAAAGTGATATTTTAGCAATGTTACAAAAAAAAAAAAGTGATATTTTAGCAAAATAAGTTTGTATTAGTACGGTTAAATTTTACTCTGTGATCGAATTTTTTTTTGCTTTTTCTTATAAAAAATTCTTTATGTAATGAATGTGAAGGTGGGAGGGAGGATAACGGAGTACGAGGGAGGATTAACGTTCGTAACGGTGAGAGGTGCTGGACACTTGGTTCCTCTCAATAAACCTGAAGAAGCTCTCGCGCTTTTCCGTTCCTTTCTTAACGGCCAAGAACTTTCTTCACGCCCCTAGATCATATATACTAATTCTCTCTTTTTTATTTTACCGAATAAAAAAAATATGCATAAATAATCAATCCAACCACACATATATCATGTTTGTTGTTAAATATGCATAAAAGAAAGAAAAAAATCATGTTAGTTGTTACTAGTATCTACCCAACGGTCCCAACCATGTTGCAATAATACTGATTTTGGACGACAGTTTATCACATGAATGTATGAACGTGGTGAGAAAGAGAGGCTGTTTATCTATCTAATGTACGTTCTTGTTGAGTACACTCTGTTTTGTGCATAAAAGAAACATAGGTTGTTATTTTTCGTGTGTGAGGTGGTGAGAAAGAGAGAGGTGATCGGTTTGTAATAACGTAAGAACGAGAAGATCTATCATTTACTTTTTAAATCTTACGTGTGTTTCTTACTCTCTCTGCAAATTCCCTAAGTTGGATACACAAACCAAGTTCGGAAGCAGCTATGGCTCTGGCATGTATAAATCTTCCTCCAAATTAAGTCGATATCTAGTTAACCGTCTCAGATAGCAGGTCTCTGACTTTTTATCGCTACAGGTTAACATGTCACATCTTACTTTTCTCAATAATATTTATTAATATCTAAGTATATCCTTTCATCATTATATTTTGTTTAAACTGCAGAGATATTTCTTCTCCTTATCTCTTAGAGCATATTTATCAATGGTCTTTAATATTATGTCTTTAGCATGAGAGAGAAAGTGAAAAGTCCAGAAGAACAAAATAAAATCGAGAACAAAGTGTGGGCCACGACGCTTCAGCCACTCACACAACGCACACAATGCCAGATGGCTTTAGGACAAGCTTCATTTGTCCTTAAATAAGGACTGTTTTTCGGAAAAACCCTATTTTTAATTTATTTTTAATTTCCACCTAAGCTAAGGACAAGTTTTTTACTACCGATAAACATGGCCTTACTGCAGTAAATCTTGGGTTGTTAAACCCTTTTATTTCTATCTCTTATTATATATTTTTCGTTCCTTACCTACCTCTGTTTTACTATATATTCTCCCATCTTCCTTTTTTTAGTTCACCTTTTCCTTTTTCTTCTGAATATGGCTTCTAACTTGTGGGATGACATTCAAAACTTAGACTTGGGTCGAGCAGACCCGGAACTTTTTATCCCTCATGTTGCTTATTCAGAGGCCATTAACTCAGCCCCAAGAAGGAGCCACTCAACATCCTCATCTTCTTCTGCATCTTCCACAGATTCCAATACCACCCCTCCTTCTACTGAAGCTATTGCCTACAATCAACCCAGATGCTTTGAGATAGGTGAATCCTCCAAACGCAGGAGTTCACACTTCTGCCATCTCTTCGAAGATATGAATCAGAAACCTCCTAAGAAGCGCTAATGCTCACTCACTTTTGTTTTCTGTCATTATACTTTGTTTCTATATAACTTTCAGGTTTAACTTATGGAGTGCACTAGAATCCCAGAACGTGGAATTTTTTGGCTTTCTTCTGGGTGGTATTTTGGACTTAGTTGTCTGAAATTCAAGTTCTACAAGCTTTGGCTTCAGACTACTACGTACTACTTAGGGTTACTTCTCTTGTTGTCATGGTGATCCTTAAGGTTTTACAGTTTCTTGTAATAGCTTTACTTAGCTCGTTAAACTTGTTGTAATGGCTTAAGTACTGGCTTATAAAGTTAAACACAGTTGAGAAAAAAAAAAATATAAGGCATGCAGAACAAAAACCGCATTGGAAAAGGAAATCGCCTTTTTTTTTAATACCAAATATTCTAATCATTGTCTATATATAAGACTTGAAGAAAGCATATATTTAAGTTATAACCCCCTCTCTCACCACAAGATAAATGACAATGATGTCCGATCTTTCAGAGGATTTGTTAGAGGAGATACTCTCTAGGGTTCCTGCTAGATCTCTGAAACGATTACGATCCACTTGCAAACAATGGAACGCATTATTCAATGATCATAGATTCACCAAGAAGCACTTTGATAGAGCAGAAAAGGAATATATGGTTCTCATGTTAAGGACTTTTACGGTTTATTCAATTAGTGTCAAACTCAGCGGAATTCACAACAACATCGATCAAGTTGTGGAGGTTAAGGGTGAACTTGGCCTACCTTACTATGATAACTATGAAACCTTTCACTGCAACGGATTATTGTTGATTGTTGTGCACCACCCCAACAAAACCTACAAAATATGGCGCTAGACTCGTGGTTTATAACCCGTGTATGGGGCAAACCAGGTGGAACGAACTCAAAACTGTTTACAAAACATCAGATAAGTTTGTCCTCGGCTACAAAAAGAACAAATCTCCTTGTAATAGCTACAAAATATTAAGATTCTCGGATTCTTGTGACAACCCTGTTTTTCCTGAGTTTGAGATCTATGAGTTTAACTCTGATTCATGGAGGGTTCTTGATGACGTCACTCACGACTGGCACTTGGCAACACAAGCTCGTGGCGTGTCTTACAAGGGTAATACTTATTGGGTTGCTGCGGATAAAGAAGAATCGATAGATGATTATTTACTGGAGTTTGATTTCACAAAAGAGAGATTTCGACGTTTGCGTCTGCCGTTTAAGAGTGAGTGGTACGATACTGTGGTGCTATCTACTGTAAGAGAAGAGCAAGTTGCGGTGTTATTTCAGAGCGAATTTGTTGTGACACGTACATGGACGTAGGTGATAATGATAGGGGTAATATTTTCATTATTGGAGAGAATGTGTTCAGAAAAGTGGAACTTCTTGAGGAATCTGCATACCACCCAATATGTCGTCATGATAAGGAGCCTTTTCTCTTTAGTTATGTTCAGTTTGGTCCAAATCTAGTAAAAGAAGGTGATTAGAATTTATATTATACCGGCAATTTTATCCCTTGTTTTTTGTCATGCACAAGTCCAATTATCATGTGAAGTACACATTTTGCGAAAACCTTACATATGTGCTTCTTTGTGCTGTCATATATTGTCTTGATGATATTAGGATTCTATATCTGAAGAAAAATTAAGGAGCGTTTTGTCATCATGATAAATAACACTAGAAGTATTGAACAACTTTCACTAATAAGCAGAAACTATGAAGTGGTGCAAAAAAAAGAAGCAAAAACATGAAGTGAAATAGAAGACAAAAAGGCAAAGGCAATGAATTCTGCTTTCATCTTTATCCTAACTTATTATTCTCTTCTTAGTTAATTGTTTTGTTCACAATTCTTTAGTTTGACTCTATGATTACAAAAAAATAAAGAGTTTTCTAACTAATTAAAATGTCATAAAAAGTTTGGTTTCTTTTACAAAATGCCATAATCCAACTTTCTTTCTAAAACTGCCAAAATGGCATTGCCGAGATGACTAAAATGACACTTGTGTCAAAACCATTTCAAATATTCATTTTTTTTCTTTTTTCTATTTCTCCTCCCTTCTTCGCTCTCTCCTCCCTTATTCTCTCTCTTTCTCTTCTTTCTCTCTCTCCCTCTCTCTCTCTCCTACTTTCTCTCTTTCTTTCAATTTCTCCGATCCAATTCGACGATTCAAAACAATTTCGATTTGATGATCTGAAACAATTCCGATTCGACGATTTAGAATACGTTCGTGGACAAAAAAATTTCAAATTTGATGGACAATATTTATCATCTACCGATACGTGGACAAGTTTAACGTTTATAGTTGACATGGACAAGTTTAACTGTTATCTGTAACGTAGACAAGTTGTCCACATAGAATGCCACATTTCTTGATAACTTCTCCTTGATAACTTGTCCACAATTATTTTTGTGGACAACTAAATCATTAATTTGGTCCACAAATCCAACTAAATTATGGACAAGTTATATAATTTTTGAACATCTTCGACTTATCCACAATTATGTTGTCTGCTATATGTATTGTTGTCCACAAGTTTCTCTATCCAGATATATAACTTGTCTACAACTACTTTTTCTTGATAACTTGTCCACAACTATTCTTGTGGACAACTAAATCATTAATTTGGTCCACAAATCCAACTAAAGTATGGACAAATTATATAATTGTTGAACATCTTAAACTTGTCCACACAATGATGTTCAACAATTAATTTGCCCACAATTAATGCACACTCTTTCTTTTTCTTCCGTCACATCATCGGTGAGACTTTTTGATTATTTTAAATTTTCTTCCCATTTTATTGTCAGGGACAATTTCGTCTTTTTACCCATGCCAGAATTCTGGATTTTTGGCATAATCGAAAAGATTTTTCCAAAGTGGCATTTGCCGAAAAGTTTTGGCCCAAAGTGGCATTTCCTGCCAAATTCCCAAAAATAAATGGTCTTCTTTAGTAATATGAAACTATATCGGATGATTTTAGAAATCAGAGATAACAATAGGGGTCAAAGTGAAATACTAATAAAAGTTTTCTTATCCAAAAACCCAAAATTCAGTGTTGTTTCGCTAAAACCCTCTCTTCTTCTTCCTTCACTTCCTTGTGCTTTCTCCAATGGAGTCACTCCTGCAAGCGTCTTCGTCTCTGGTGTCTCTCAGACCCAGAATTGACTGTCGAGATTTGTTCATCAACCCGTCACGTGTGTATCTCAATCCTAGTCTCGGCCGCAGAGGATCTAAACCTCTTCCTTTGGTCGCGGCGGCGAAGAAGAAGAAAAGCAAGAAAGATGACAATCATAGCTTTTCCGCTAGACCTGACGAAGCCACTGGTCCTTTTCCTGAATCTATTCTTCTCAAAGAGGTTCTTTTTTCCTTTATCTCTCTTCTCCTCCATTTTCTAATTCATCATTGATGTTGAAGTTGTGTAATTGTTTATGTTTATGGATTGGATTTGCAGAAGAAGATCGATGAAGAAGGTGGTTTGCTTCCCGAGTTCGCTGATGCTGAAGAAAGTGAGTGATTATTTTAAAGGCAAAGTATTTTGCTTGTTGGTTTTAGTTGTCAAAATGATTTTGATTGCTAACATATTGTTTGTTTTCTTCTCATTTGCATAGAGGAGCTATATGAGTTTCTGGATCTTCAGCTTCAGACTGACTTGAATGAGGAAAGGAGTAAGTTCATCTTCTTTAAAACGTTTTTAATGTACATGTAATGTTTCAGACGGCAAAAATCTATCCTCATTAGCTAGCATTGCCCTTGTTTTTGCTCCTAGCTAAATTTTTGAAGTTCAGTTCTTTGAAAAAAAGGATGACTTATGTAAAATCTCAATTTTCTTAAGAAGAAATGATGATGATGTAAGATATAGGATATGGCAATTTTAACTTAGGAGAGGAATCTGGAAGTGTGCAAAATGTTTTCTTTAGATGGCTGGGAGCTTACCTAAGAAGATGATCAGACATTGGTATTAATTTGTTCATCGTAGTTACATAGAGAAAATGATGGATTCTGTTATTGGTTTGATATCAATCCATCTTGATGATGTATAAGCTATGTGTATGCAGTGAGGCACTATGAGGTGGTTTACTTGATTCATGAAAAACATGCTGAGGAGGTCGAAAGTGTCAACCAGAAAGTACAAGGTGAAGCTTTTTCCCTTCTTATAGTCTGTTATTCGCTCACTAGATTTCATGCAATACCGATGAATAGAAACCCAAATCCAATATATGCCGGTGTTTTCTAGTTATTGTGGGTAGTTAAACTTGTATGTGATTAAGTTTGTTGATATTCAGAATTCCTGAAGGAGAAGAAAGGGAAAGTTTGGAGGTTTAGTGACTGGGGAATGCGTAGACTTGCATACAAAATACAGAAGGCAGAGAATGCGCACTATATACTTATGAACTTTGAGATAGAGGCAAAATACTTGAACGAATTCAAGGGATTGTTAGATGCTGATCAGAGGGTCATTAGGCACCTTGTGATGAAACGTGATGAGGCCATCACCGAAGACTGCCCTCCACCTCCCGAGTTTCACTCTGTGCGGGCAGGGGATGAATTTTATGATGATGATGAAGAGGAAGAGTTTGATGAAGAGGAAGATGAAGCAGAAGATGAAGATGGTGATAATATAGAGTACGAAGTAGATGATGATGGTAATGTCGTTATGGTGCTGTATGAAGATGAAGAAGGAGAAGGAGAAGAAGAAGATGGGGCTAATGAAACGGAACAAGGACAGGACCAATCAAATATTGCCAGAAGAGAAGACCGGAAAACGGTTAACATAGGAGGTTAGAGCTGTCTGTAACTCTTTAGTTTTTTTTCATTTTTGGGTCATATTATGGAGAATAGGGTCACATATAAAATTGAAGTTGTTTGTTTTACTCATAATAGCATCCTTAAAAAGTAAAGCAAGAAAATATGAGAAATTAAATCATTGAACACTTAACTTGTTTGAAGCTGTCTCAGGGAACATAAAGAAACAACAACCCATTAAGATTAAGTTCTACAACTAAATTAAAAACTACATCAACCCAACCACTATGATTCAAATACTGTGAATTTGAATCCAGTTCCGACTTCTTTATTGGATTGAGGTAAGTTTGAAGTTAAAACTAGCGCTTGGAAGGCCTAATGTCATCAGCGGTCACATCTCCTTGCTCATTGTGATCCTTAGCAACCCTCTTCCTCTTGGGTAGAGGCTCAGATTTGCCAGCACTCAAGCTGATGTCCTCATCAACATCTTCTTCTTCAATCTCTTCATCCACGTCGTCTTCCACACCATTCTCCTCTGGGTCAAAATCACTTGCGTCATCCTCATCTTCAACCTCACCAACCGGCCTCACTAGGTACTCTGTCCCAAGATCCTCCTGCACATTTTGAATGCAATATGAGCAAACCACAGATGTTCGAGTATTTGCAGTTACACAACAAGCACCCAAAAAAAGAAAGTGATAGGCCCAAAGTTACTAGTTTCAAAGAGAAAATGAGTTCAAAGCTTTTCCTTTTCGTTTTCTACTATCCATTTACTCAAATATTATTGGAATAAAACAAAGACTAAAACCCCAAATCCTGATTCAGATAAGAAGACAAAAGGATAAACCCTACAATTTGCCTTTAACATCAAAATTGTCCTAGAAAAGTTCATAGCTTTTTCAGAATTGATGTTTATTTCAATCAGATCTAATCTTTCTTAGGTGAAAATTGAGACTCATACGATGATAAAGAGTGGAATTAGAACTAAAGAGACGCATGAAACCCTAAATCTATAATCTTCTCTTGATTATATATATTTCGCTTTGAAAATAATAAAAGAGAATCATACCTTTTCTTCATCGTCCTCGTCGTCGTCGTCATCATCATCATCATCATCATCATCATCATCATCATCATCATCATCGTCTTCATCTCCATCTCCGTCTTCTTCATCTTCGTCCTCTTCAGCTAAGGACTCCAAGACCTTCACATCATCATCTTCTTCTTCTTCTTTAGCCTCTCCTTCATTTTCGTCGCCGGTAGCTTTTTCTCCTCCGTCTTTGGCTTCCTCCACTTCACTGTCGTCGTCGCTCAGAACCTGAACCACAGGTTCCTCCTTGAATTCCTTGTCATCTTTAACAAGAGTCATCTTCCCCAAACAAGCAAAGATTTTCAGAGATTTTTCGTTCTCAAAGTGTTTCTTAGAGTAGAGAGGTTTTAGCTAGCAGCAGCAGCAGAAGCTTCGAACAAACTTTAGCAGTACAACCATCGAAATCCGATCGCAGCCGTTCAATCTGAACTATACTAGGATTGCTGAAATGGCATCACATCGAACGGTTCATATGAGATACTAACGTGGTTTTGATGATTAATGTAAAAGGTAAGATATTACCCTACTTACTAGTTAAAGAAAAAATTGGAAAATTATTTTCTCTTCAGATATTTTTGGGCCTTAAACTTAGTTGTCAGGGATACACCTAATGGGCTATGTGAGGCCTAATGTGCATGTCTTTCTATTTATTTTTTTACTTTTTTGTGAGAATTGCCTTTATTTAAATGCTTTTATCACCTACTTTCTTGCGATTACTTGTTTTTCGTTAATAAATGGAGTACAAATGGTGTTAAAATAATTTTTAAAAAGGGTCAAATTCTAAAAAAAAATAAAAAGATTTGACATCCAGGTGAAAACATTCGTGTCTTCAAACAATCGCAATTTATAGTACATTGAAATTCCTTAATTAACGAGAGTACATCATATCGAAATCCATTGCAATGGCAAAAATCTTTTCAAGGCAATTAAAGAGATTCAGATTTCAGCATATCTTCCTATACTTAATATTTTNTTTTTGTCAACATTTGGACCATAACTGGCCGGCCCATTAGCCTAATTTCTACAATTAAATTGTAGAGTCGGGGACTCGATCCCTGGTGTGATGGTGTCTGTCTTCTGTGGACTTTGCCACTAGACCAAGATCACTTCACAATATTTTAATTGTGTTTGAAACGAACGTATTTGACAAGATTATTATATTTGAGATTGTGTTTCTCTTATAAAATTATTATGGTAAGGATTAAGGAGGCTTTCTGATTTTAGACCACCGAATACGTATCGTGGTTTCTATAAATCAGGACTTTTGAATCTTTGATGGATCAAAATGGGAAACTGAATATCTTATTCCTTTTCTTAAAATATCTTAGTCACTTTGGTCAACTAAATTTATTTAGTGTACTTTTTTTTCTGATAAAGAAATTTATTAAGGGGATGTTATTGGTTTGTGATTTAAATAGAGTTTTGATGATTTTAATAAAATCATAGAAATTGTATAAGTGAATGATTTAGAAGAATTGTTAGAGAGTTTCCTATAGTCTTGTTGATTAGTTTTTCTATAATCTTGTAGAGTCTCCCAAATAATCTCAATATTTCAGCATACTTTCCATGACTTTATTTTGTAAAGAAAAGTGTTTAAAATCATAAATCAATAACACAATAATTGAATTCATTAACAATCATAGATTGTCATAGATTGTTTTGTTTTAGTTGAATAACACAAAACTTTTAATGACTTTATAAAACTCTTAATCCAATAACACAATATTCATTAATATTTTAAATGACTTTTTACAAATCACAAAGTAATAACACCAAACTTTAAGAGAGTTTAACAAAATCTTGATTGAATAACAACAGATTCCACACAACAATTAAAGTCATTAAAACTCTATTTAAATCACAAACCAATAACACCCCCTAAGTTACAATAGTGTTTTGATGATATCAGTAGTCATATCGGCGATATCATGAGTAGCCTTGTTACGTGACTTACGTTCGCTCGGTGAAACCTCGGCGAACTGGTCTTCGCAAATGTGCGGCTTGAATACAACGGTTTTCATATCAGACATAGCCTGAGAATATTTCTTCGTCTTCAGATGAGCCGCCGCCGCCGGTAAAAACGTACTAACGGCCGCACCGTACTCCTCAACACAAGTTCCGAATCTCTCGAACTCTTCACTGCCTGTGAACTTCCTTAGTTCGGAGATAAAATATGTTAACGTCTCGTTGATTTTCTTTGTCGTCGCATCGACAGAGATCGACGCAAGCCCTTTTCAATATGTAAAAAAAATAAAAATAAACAATTATGAAAGAATAATTTTAACTACATAACTTTGCAATATATTCCAAGGAATATAGTAGACAATGACAAAACATGTAACTTAAACCTGCCAAATAGCAAATGATCATTTAGTCATCTTTTTTTTCTTTCCAGGATAATATTAATTAGTCAAGGTTTTTCTTTCAGTTTTTAAATTTTGAATATTTTAATAGACTGTTTTTAGAAGAAAAGAGAAAGGCAAAAAATGATGTTTATTATATCACCTTGGAGATTTGAGGTTTTGCTTCTAGAATCAAGATTGAGAGTAGAGATGCATAGGGTTTGATAACGGTTTCTTTTGCAGAGTTGTTGTATGAGGTTAGGTCCTGGAGGAGACTGAATTGACCGACACAAGGCGATTTGAATCTGGATAAACACAACAAAAATAGCGAACAAGTTCATGATGAAATTATTCATTTTGTTATTTGATATTGAGGGATTTTTGAGAACTATACACAAAAATAAGTTTAGTGAATCGTTTCTATAGTTTTAAAGGTTGGGTTTTTTACAGTATATGGTAAAAAAAGTCTTCAATGTGTTGACTGTTGACCAATAAAAAAAAAAATTTGTCTTCAAACTGCATACAAAATAGGTATGGAAAGTATCATGTCCAAAAATTTTTTTGGACGGCGACGTTTTTCAGACAGCACATTACGTGCACGGTTGAAAGCCTCAACAAGATTAGGCGTCCATAATCTTTCGTTACCAGTAGCACGCACCTCCTCAAGAGTAGGAGCAGCCACCTCGTCAAGCTCCTTAGCTAGACGTTCTAGCTCCTCTTTCTCTGATGTGACCCTGAACTTGTTGTATATCCAGCTTCAAAAGAGGGTCATTAAGCTTCATTGGAAACAAAGTTAAGAGAAGTTATTATACATTCTTCAGACAACATTCAATATCATTTTTAAGTGTTTTTAGATAACATTCAATATCATTTTTAAGTGTTTTTAGATTATAAGATCGATGTATATGTGATTTGTTCTTAAATTATACACTAAATAAATCACAGAAAACGTAATTAACTAATTAATATTTAAATTTTATTTGATATATTAAAATTTAAGAAAAGAGAAAATTTCTGAAAACTAGTGATTTGTTGTAATTAGATTTAAAATAAACTAGATAGCGACCCGCGGTTTCACCGCGGGATAATTATGCTTCAGTTTTGGTTAGTTGTGGAGGGTTATTAAATTTTGTAATCAGTAAGTTATATGATTCAAATAGTTGAATTGAGTGATATAGTTTTGTATTTATTTAAGTGTATAAATTTTTTTTTGGTTTTTGGATGTATATATAGAATTATTGTGTATCAAGTTTGCTAGAGTTTAATAACTTCTGTTTAAAGTAGTATTTTTAAATTGTAAAGTAGTAATTTTTTTATATGAAAAACAAAATAGTTAAGACAAAACAATAAAAAAATTTTAGTGTTTAAAGTATTGATTGGGCCCATAGTTCAGACT
>OVAQ01000255.1:0-39997 GCA_900406345.1 Erysimum cheiri | reverse complement strand
AGCCCTAATCTCTATGCCGAAAAGACAAAATTGCCCCCGTTTTAGTTTATTTCGGTTTAAGTTTTAACCGGCCCAACGTGTATATATCCAGTTGGTTTAAAAGTTTATGTTTGTAATGTGCTGAAATATGCCCGGCTACAAAATTCAAATTCCATCATATTCTATGCTACCATTGGAGGTATTTTTGAATATTATTATTTCATAAGAATTAAAGAATATCAGTTAATGATACAATCTTAATTTAAAAATGTGTATGAGCTAGCTTACAACAATTTCATGAACATGGAAAAATGTCAATCTTGGAACAAACACCAACTACTACCAGGTGAAACATTCACTCCTCTCTCCTTCATCTCCATTCTAAGTCTCTCAGCCTCCTCTTGTCTTCCAACACTCATATATATCTTCCCCAACAACACATAATTTGCCGGATTCTGTGGCTCTATCTTCCACAATTCCTTTGCAGCAATCTCTGCGAGCTTAACCTCGCCGTAGTTCCTACAAGCTCCAAGCAAAGCCCCCCATGTCTTAGCCGTTGGCTTCTCAGGCATAGCTTGAATCACTTTGTAAGCTTCTTCAAACCTCCCTACTCTGCTTAAGACATCCACCAAACAAGAGTAATGGTCCTTGCTTGCACGCAAACCATAATTACCCTGCATTCTCTTAAAGTAAAAAAGAGCCTCATCAGCTAAACCAGCGTGACTGCAAGCCTTTAGCACGTTCAGAAACGCTATGTCATCGGGTGGTACTTTAGCCAATTCCATTTCTTGAAATGTTCTGAGAGCGGATTCCGCGTCACCGTGAAGTGCATAAGCGGATATCAAGCTACTCCAAGCAACCACATCCCTATCAATCAAGCTGTCAAACACCAATTGCACATAGACAATGCTTCCACACCGCCCGTATGCCTCTACTAACCCACTTTTCAATTGCGGGTGCGGCTCAATCAGATTCCTAAAAGCATATGAATGAATCTCTTTTATTAATCGAAAAGCCCCAATGACTGAACAAGCAGATACTAGCGCAAGAAGGGTAATCAGATTAGGCTTGAATCTAAACTCTATCATCTTCCTATAGAATTCAATAGCTTTATAAGACCCATCTTCTGTACCCACTAAACCCTTTATGATAGCATTAAAAGAAGACTCATTTGGCATAACGTCCATAGCTTCATACAACTCCACTGCTTCCCGAATCTTCCCACAATGTGTGTAATGCGAAATCATCGCGTTCCAAACAACCGCATTCCTCTGAGGAATTTCGTCGAACAGTTTACGAGCGTGAGAAACAGACGAGCATTTACCATACATGTCGAGTAGAGCGCAACCCACAAAGGGGTTGGACAGAAAATTCGATTTGAATGTGTGGGCATGGATTGATCCGCCGAGAACAGGACGAAAGGCTGCAGCGCACGATTTGAGGGCGAGTGAGAAGACGTGTGCGTCGAGAGGTAAGGCGAAAGATGAATGCATTTGGCGAAAGAGGTTGAGAGCTTGTTCATGGTTGCCTTGATTCGCGTAAGAGCTCAATTGTTTGGTGAGAGAGATCAATTTATTGCAGTTGGACGCGTACGTGGAGGACATTGAAACTCAGCTTTCGGTGTTGGCGTCAAGAAACGTAAGTACGTAACTAAAACAACAATAACGCAAGTTGGCCTGAAGTGCAAGAATTACCAATAGATCTACGTTTATTAACACTTTGTGTAGCTCTTCCAGCAACAATGTCGTTGTAGTATAGTGGCAAGTATTCCCGCTTGTCACGCGGGACCGGGTTCAATCCCCGACAGTTGAAGAGATACTAGAGGGTCGTTTTTAAGAAAAGACTAAGAGTTGAAAAAATTCTAAAAACAATTGAAATTCGTTAAAATTCTATATTTTATTTCTAAAATCAGAAGAATTTTATTGACCAGTTCACCGGATCACGGGTGGTTCACGAGTTTTTCTTGGTTTTGCCGGTTTTATGATTGCCGAATTTTAACACTAAACTTAAACCGAGAGAACGTTCGGGTCGCGGTTGAACCGGACGGTCCGGACCGGGTATCAAAACACTGATTTTTGTTTTTTTTTTTGGCTGTAAAAGCTAATTGGCCTTATTACTCACGCTATTCCGCCCATAAAAGCCCACTTCACTTGTTCTTGTTGTCCTAGTTTTTGTCTTGTACACTGTTCTTTTCTTTGACAGCGTACACTGTTCTATTTCCTTGATTCATGTGTTTAGCCAAAATTTATAATCAACCAAAACGATATACAACGTTATATTTTGCGTCATCATTAGATAACTTCAGGAACACTGTTTTCTCCTAAATTCATCAGAAGAAAGTGTCTGAACAAGCTCCTGCAACCTCTCAGAACCAGGTCCCGGTTTCAACACCGAGTCGTCACCTTGCACTGAGCACAGATCATTGCCATTAGCTGAACTCCCAACACACCATCCTCCTGGTGCAAAACGGTGTGTCCGTCCCAATAGCTCTTTATCGATCTTGTCTAACACAGGATCATTCTTATGAAACTTACGCGCAAACGGAGCTTTGCTCTTGACCATATTATCAAAATCCTTCATCGAGAGAGATCTTGGGTGTTGCTTTGGAGGATTGTCCCAAGCAATGTAGTGAAGGTCGTGCCCAATCGCAGTGTTGACAAACTCTTTGTTGTTGCACATCACTGTGTGGAAATATCCTTCAGGAGAGGATACGAAATTCGTGTAGTACATTAGTATTGTTCTTGGGAAGTTATCCCATCCCCAAATGCAGTACTCGAGGAAAGACCGAGTCAACATTATCCAAGCTGACCCTGCAGAATTGAGACATAAATCATCATCTTCAGGACGTTCATACTCTTTCTCACAGAAATGAAACTGTGATATTAAAGAAGCTAACCAGTGAATAGCTTGAAGGAAGTCGGAAGTGATCGTCGTTGGGTAGTCCATGCAATGTCGGATTTCTTTGATAGGTATAAGCCAGGATCAACAATGATTGATTTAGCCCTCTGATTCCTGCAGAGAAAGTTGAAGTAAGTACACATTCTTTGAGATTCCGGTGTGACTTGAATAACAAAGCATGGTTCTACTTACAGTTTCCATCCGGTGAGCTGCATATTCTCGACGAAATTGATATTCCGAGACAGATTTGAGAAGACATACAACAAATCTACATAAACAGAAAGAAAAGCCAAAAACTTTTATAAGTCACAACTAAATATGAAGCTCAAAAGGATGATTAGTCACAAAAAGGAACCAAAACTGCGAATGAAAAAGATCAGATACTACTAAAGCATGATAAAGGGAGTATCTTTGTGCAAAGGGCATTCATTTACTAACCATCTTGTGTCATGAGAGGATAATCCGAGGCGCTAAGGTTAAGAAACCAATCCCAATGTAAGCTTTCTCTCAGCAAAATTGCGACGGCTTGAAGAGTACAAGCAATCATTGTAGGTCCTTTATAAGTAACAAGATTAGACTGAGCCATCACCCGAACATTCTCCATTTCACGAAAAGTCGGATCACTCTTCACAGACAATGCTAGTTCCATCCGTTCTCGAGGTGGAGCTTCAAGATCCAAATGCAGAACATACTGGTTTCTAGGATGATACACAGCTTGTAAAGTCCTCATCATCCTATGACTATCGCCTTTTGTTCCCGATATCAGATAAGCTAACCTAGGAAGCTCTGGATTAACATCAGCCGCCGTCGAATTGGAAGATTGTCTAAAATCTGATTCTACAAAGAACTCAGTAGACTCTGCGTCCACATCTAATGGTAATTGATCTTCTTCCGCATAAAAGCCGTCGAATTGACCAGAAATGAACAACATGAGGAGTGTAATTGACATGATCAAGCTTGCTAGAAAAGGGAACATCCATTTTCTGTCGCTGGAAGCTCTGAACCCTGAATGTGAACTAACATGTCTCTTCACCCTAGCAAATGGGTCTCTGAAGGAAACCAGCTTCCTATACAATTTTCTCATTCCCTAACCACTTATCCTATCCCAACCAAGAAACCCAATTCAGATATGTTAATACAGGCGATCGAAGTTGACTGTAGAATACAAAATTAGTATCAAAGCCCCAATTTTTTTATCTGATTCAAATCAATACAAAGGTTGATACGATTACAGGAACTCCAGAGACTAAGAAGAGATTTGCAACAAAGTTTCAGAATTGAGCAAGTTGCGGTAAAACTGATTTAAAAGGAGAGGAACTTTGAAAAAGATAAGAAGAACATCCACTACGGAATAAGCAACCGAAAGCAATTGCCTTTTTTGGCATGCAAAGAGAAAAAAGGTTTGTCTTAGTCCAAAGCTGAGTCAGATCTAATCTCAAATTGATGTTTTAAAAAACAGAGAGCAGAAGAAGGCGATACTTCAAGTTGAAGTCTTGAAATTATTACCTTAAAGAGACAATTACACGTCACGCTAAAGAAGACAATTAGGGCAGCAGAAAGAGACAGGATAAGTGTTTAAACTTGTGATTGCAAAAATTCAGAAGTGGGCAAAGAGAAGAAGAGATGAAATTTCAATCCTTTGAAGAAAAAGAAACTTGAAGAGAAATGAAATTGTCAATAGATTCATCGAAGCTGTCTTAAAGAGAGAATGTGAAATCGATGCGGGGAAGAAGAGAGAGAGATACAGAGAGAGAAAGACAGAGAGACATGGCAATTAATTTAAACATCAAATCAAAGATTTCGTGGCGTTAAAAACTGCCTTTTTAATTGTTGGCAAAATCAAACAGTAGAGAGAATTTAATGAATCATTGTACGACTCACAGCCTACAAGCGATGACGTCCACGTGGCATTATCAACGGATATGAATGCGTTAAATAAGTAACGAAATTAACGGCGAGAAAAGAAAAGTGATTTTGCTGGCTGACTAGTGTGAGTCGTGACTATAGCTCTATAGCAAGTTTGACTTTGGTACAAGGAGGCGAAGAAGAAAGATCAAAAGTTTTGGTTTTTACTGTTAGCATTAAGAGAGTGTGAAAAAGATCATAGCTGAGTTGTTTTTTTTAGTAAAAAACTGGCATACAAAACTAGTTAATAAAGCCTGTTTTTGACACATCAAAAATGCTTCACAAAACAGTTTCATCCAGACTGTTGCCTACCTCGACCTCGCCCACGTCCAAAGCGACCTCGACCCCGACCCCTACCACGACCACGGAACCCCCTTCCCCGTTCAGAAGACTGCCCGCTGCTAAACCCTTGAGACTGTGCTTGCACTGGGGACTGCGAGTTACTTGGCGACTGTGGTCGCATATCAGGTTGTGGTTGCATTTGGAACTGCGGGTTCATTGGAGACTGTGGCCGGTGCATCATTTGGTACTGCGGATTCATTGGAGATTGCGGGTGGGTTTGGAACTGTGGTGGCATTTGGAACTGTGGATTCATTGGAGCCTGTGGCCGGTGCATTTGGGACTGTGGCGGGAGCATTTGAAGACCTTGAGGAAACAGATTAAAGCTCAGCTCATTCGATAATGGCTGCTGCTGAATACCGCGACCCATCCCAAACGGTTGGTTGAAACAGTTTTGACCAACCAATGCAGGCCATGGTGCTGAAGCCTGTCCTGGAAAGAAGTTTAAACCTCCCGGTCCACCTGGCATTGGCATCTGCCCACCATTAAACTGCGGTTGGAACATCATCTGATTTTGATTTTGCATCGCCATCAAAGGTATCTGCATTGGGGGCAGATTGGGCATTCCCATCTGATTAGGTATGGGAGGAAGCTGATATGGGTGCTGCTGATTACTCTGGGGCCTCCATGCTGCATTGTTTGGAGGAAAACCATCCATTGGAGGACGCGGATGAAGATTTGAAACCGGACCACCCATTTGAGGATCAGAACGGTTTGAGGATAGAGAACCAGGTCCCTGGTTCTCTGTCCATTCCCCTGAGTAACTGCTTGTAGGCCTACCAAGATCTCGGTTTTTCTTCTTCTTGTTTCTTGTGTTACCGGTTTTTTGGTCATTCATCATCCCTCTCTTTTCCATCTTCTGCATTCTTCTGTATTCGGCTTCTTTTTCATCATCTGAGAACTCTAGCTCGTCTGGTATCTCCTCGTCGTTATCTCCAGATGCATCGTAACCTTTCTTCTGCAGCTCCTTGATATTGAGGATATGTTGAGCAAAATCCGCAACAAAAGAGACAGGTGTCCCTTGACTAATCCCTTCTGGCACTTCGCTCTCTGAATTGAACCTCACAATATAGTAAGGGCACTTTACGGGTCCAAAGATCTCATCCACCAGTCCCAATGGTGTTCTTCTTTCAGTTATCCAGAGGATAGAACCTTCAGTCAAAGGACTATGCTTTTCCATTCCCTCAACTATTACTTGCGTGCTCATTACCTGTAAAATTACAAATTACACGGGTTTACTTTAAGCAGTGGATTGTCAGGAAATCAAACAAAAAAGCAATAGCATACAAGCAGAGGTAATAATATGATACCGAAAGAACAACTCCAACAGGAAGTGTGACATGACGCGGTTCCAGAGTGACGTCCACAGCTGGAACTGGAGGAAGCTCCTGCAGAAGTTACAAAGGCAAAAAAATCTTTCATAATTTACTCAATGAAAAGAAGGCTTCTAGGCGTAAATAGTAATGCAAACAGCTTGAGGACGGTACATAGTTTTCTTGTTGCAATTTTTAATCAGTACTCTACAAAAATAATGGAACGTACTTCTTACTCTACAAAGATAATGGATCGTAATTTCTTTCAAGTAAACAAAGCTCCGGCATTGGAGCTAGCAACAGTTCCCTAGGGCTTTGAGACAAAAGAAAATCAACCACTAATAGCTATGAAATCAGAAAAGCAGAAGCATAGGTACCTTAAGCTCATTCTTTGACCTTATAGGTTCTTTTGTTTGCAAACCTAAGTCATCATCCTCATCATTGCTCCAAGCAATCATCTCATTTACTTCATCGTCGTCGTCATCATCATCATCATCATCATCTTCAACCTCATTTTCGCCATCCCCATGCTCCTCATCTCCACTCTCTATCTCGCCCTCTTCAAGTTCCCCTGCTACATCATCCTCTTTCCCCATGGCCATGTGATCTTTGAACTTCTTTTCCTTGTTATTTCCCTCTTCATCGCTCTCCTCCTCATCACTCTCCTCTTCTTCACTGCTACTACTATCACTACTGCTTGAAGAAGCGCTCGAGGTTTCTTTCTCAGACTCAGCAGAATCAGTTTTCCCCTTATCCCCATCACGCTTTTCACCATCATCCATGGCCAAACTTACCTTCTTCAACCCTACTTCAATAGAACAAGCCAAACCCTCATCTGTTTTCTTCAAACCTGATTCATCCAAATCCATGGTGGGACAAGCTGCGCAAGACACAACAACTGGCTCATTCTCACCTTCCATTGGCCTAGAGTTGTCAGAAACAACCTGTTCTGACTCTTTCACTGCTGGTTCTACCTCAACCATCGACTCAGACTTAATTGAGCTCACTCCATCTTTCTCAGACATGAAATCACAAAGCACAGGCTTTGCTTCAACCATCGACTCAGACCTAATCGAATTCACTCCAGATATGTCATCACAAAGCTCAGGCTTTCCCTCAATGGAGTCAGACTTAACCGTAGTATCATGATCCTCCCGACGCATCTCATCGCTAACATTAACACCTTCTTGAACAATCTCCATTTGCTCGTCCAAAAAGAAATCAAAGTCCGTATCTTCTATGCTAAACTCCTCAATGTTCCGATTACTCCCCAACCAAGTGACGGAATCGAAATCCAGAAAGGGATCGAAGGAAGGGGAATCAAGAGAGTCCTTGAAAGTTTTTACCTTGAGTTCTTGATCGACAACGACTTCCGAAGCAAGCTCTTCTTCTTCAACGGTATTAGCTAGCTTAGCGGGAAATCCAACCATGGCAAGAAGGGCAACAAGAGAGAGCACGAAGAAGAACTAGCGAAGGAAATTGAAAGAACATGACTTTGGAGAGTAAAAGCGGCGGCTAAGTTATAAAGGCAACGACTTGGGTAAAGGCGCGAGGGTTTATCGCAGATACGTTAGGGTTTTAAGAGCAGAGTAAAGAAAGTAGTCTCTCTTGCTGCCACTGCGCCAATTTAGGGTTTTAGCCGTTCCTCTCTCCCTCCCTCCCTCCCTCTACCTTTTCCTTTTCTTTATTTATTTTTGTCGTTTTTATTTCAATTTCAATTTTAATGCTTATAAATTTTATAATATATAGTAGTAGTTGCATAGTAAAGTAGCATAGTGTGAGACTATACGACCTTGCTTTTATACATACGGTCGTAATTGAACTATTTTCTCTTTGATGTTCCATTAGTTACTTCAAAGTAGCTAACTTGGAAGAAGGGTTTATCGGTGATTGTGGCGCCTCCGATGAATCTCATCCTCAAGCGCCATTTCAGTCAATACACTTCTCTCTGTCTCAGCCCGTCAATTTCATCCTCTGCTCCGACGAAACAAACTCGGATCTTGAAGCTCTGTAAATCTGGTCAGCTCAGCGACGCAATTCGGATCCTAAACTCAACAGACTCGTCTGAGATCTCTGCAAAGCCACATCTTTACGCGTCTCTCCTGCAAACATGCACCAAAGTCCACTCCTTTATTCACGGCCTTCAGTTTCACGCCCATGTCGTCAAATCGGGTCTAGAAACGGACCGATACGTTGGGAACAGCTTGCTCTCTCTCTACTTGAAGGTTGGACCTGATATGAGAGAGACTCGGAGAGTTTTCGATGAAATGTTAGTCAAAGACGCGATTTCGTGGAGTTCGATGATGTCTGGATACGTTGCGGGTAAAGAACACGTTAAGGCGCTTGAGGTGTACATGGAGATGGTGAGTTTTGGTTTGGAGACGAACGCGTTTACGTTGTCTTCGGCAGTTACGGCTTGCTCTGCTCTCGGAGAAGTTAGATTAGGGAGGTGTTTCCATGGTCTTGTTATTAGTCGTGGGTTCGAGTGGAACCATGTTATCTCTAGCGCATTGGCGTATATGTATGGTGTGAATCGAGAACCAGTAGACGCACGCCGTGTGTTCGACGAAATGCTTGAACCAGATGTTATTTGTTGGACTGCTGTACTCTCTGCATTTTCGAAGAATGATTTGTATGAGGAAGCTATGGGACTTTTTTATGCGATGCATAGGGGAAAAGGGTTGGTGCCTGATGGGTCTACATTTGGAACTCTTTTACCGGCTTGTGGTAATCTGAGGAGGCTGAAGCAAGGGAAAGAGATTCATGGGAAGCTTATTACAAGTGGGATAGGTAGCAATGTGGTGGTCGAGAGTAGTCTTCTTGATATGTATGGTAAATGCGGATCAGTACGGGAAGCTAGGCAAGTGTTCAATGGGATGTCTACAAAGAACACCGTATCTTGGTCTGCCTTACTCGGGGGATACTGTCAGAACGGAGAGCATGAGAAAGCGATTGAGATGTTCAGGGAAATGGAAGAGAAAGATCTCTACTGTTTTGGGACTGTTCTTAAGGCGTGTGCTGGTTTGGCGGCAGTGAGACTTGGGAAAGAAATTCATGGCCAGTACGTGAGAAGAGGATGTTGTGACAATGTGATTGTTGAATCGGCTTTAGTTGACTTGTATGGGAAATCTGGGTGCATTGATTCTGCTAGTCGTGTGTTCTCCAAGATGTCATTTAGAAACATGATAACATGGAACGCAATGCTATCTGCGCTGGCTCAGAATGGAAGAGGTGAAGAAGCTGTTAGTTTCTTCAATGATATGGTTAAAAAAGGGATTAAGCCTGACTACATCAGTTTTATCGCAGTTCTCACTGCATGTGGTCATACAGGTTTGGTTGACGAGGGACGGAATTACTTTGTGTTGATGGCTGAGAGTTCCGGGATTAAACCAGGTACTGAGCATTACAGTTGCATGATTGACCTTTTAGGACGCGCAGGTTTGTTCGAAGAAGCAGAGAATCTGTTGGAGAGAGCAGAGTGTAGAAATGATGCGTCTCTGTGGGGAGTTCTGCTGGGACCTTGTGCTGCAAATGCAGATGCCTCCAGTATTGCAGAGCGGATTGCAAAGAGAATGATGGAGTTGCAACCAAAGTACCACATGAGTTATGTGCTTCTCAGTAACATGTACAAGACGATAGGTCGCCATAGTGATGCACTCAAGATTCGTAGGTTAATGGTGAGACGAGGAGTAGCAAAGACTATTGGACAGAGCTGGATTGATGCTTATTAGAAAGCTATAAAAGATTCATATCCATCGAGGGATCTTGCTCTAGTATTTATGAAGAATTGGTTTTGACAACTTTAAACCACACATTTTTGCCTTGTGGTCTCCATGGAAGCGATTAGTCTTTACAAAGAAATTCAAAACAAAAACATTTGCGAGCCTAGACTTTGCAGAGAAAAGGGTTTTGTGTCAAATGTTTTGTGGAGGATGCAAGACTTTAAACTCAAGCCGCCATTGATACATTTTTCTGTGAAGAGTGTTGTCTTCATAGTGCACGCATCAAGGTTGATTTGGTAGCTTCACGCTTCATCTCTGCAGCTTTGCCACTTCCTCGGAAGTATGCATATACTTGCTGAAAAATCGAGTAATGCACTTCATGGGTTAGAAAAACAGATGGATAGAAGTGATTTACAGTGTTGATAAATTCTAAAGTAGAAGAAGTTCAGAAACCTGAATGACCCAGATATTGAGAAGTGTTTCGATGCAGAAAAACCCCGCACCAATGAAATACATTATCTGTGAGGGAGGAAACGAAGAAAATTTGATAAAAAGACTGTCACAATCCGAAGTGAAGTACTTGTAATTGGGAAGAAAGGTTACTTACCCCGACTGCAGCATTAGTAGTTAGAAGCTCAAGTGCTGGCAAGAAACCTCTGTCCACAAAACCAACAATAATACATGGCATCAGATGGAGCTCACAAAGAACTCAAAAAGGTTTTAACATTTTCATCAAATGACGAATCGTCAAAGAATGTAAAAGAAAAAGGTGATTCTGATGCTTCCATGTAGAAGAAAACTCTTACGTGAGAGACTTTCCCTGGAAGATGACTGGTGGAGCAACTGCAGCAAAGCCGCAGAATGCGATGTGAAACTGAAAAGTGCAAGACACGGGTTTATTTTTTCATGGCTTCCTGAAACAACTTTGATGCAGAGGAAATCTACCAATGGATATACGATTTTCCTTACCACGTAAAACAAGAAAAAGGTTCCAAACTTCAGGGCACTATCAGTTCTGCAAGAGGTATGTATACATTGTATTATTTGACTCATTACATATATCTTTTCACAATGCATCGTGTTCCCAAACAAATTCCAGCATATACTAAGAGGGCTGATTTTACCTGGTAGCTCTGTAAAGAGGGCGGTACCATAAGACGTAAGCTCCAGGTACCCCAGCAATGAAGTAGATGATTGAAAGAAGCCATATAGTGGGACCTGATTATAAAACAAAGCACATCAGATGAATCAACATGGTCAGAGGAAATAACATTACGAATCTGATCATTTTAGTTAAAACAGTAACCTTCTCCTTTGATCCAAGCTACAGTTACCGCCACAATATTCCACAAGAGACATCCTACTAAACCTGCATAGTTGAATAATTTATCCTGTTAATTTTTGTCTGGATTTGTTGCAGCGGTCTAAGGCGGGTTTACATACCTAACAATGTGGTGAATGCGACGTATTGGATCTTCTGTAAATGAATTGGAATCTCATTTGGAATGTCATGATGAATTATAGGGAAAAACTCCGGCCAGTTCTTCTCTTCAATGACAACTCCAGCTGCCAAGACAACCGTATCAGGTTAGCTACAAAAACCAATAAAAGGTCACTGGAAGATGTAGAGAAACAGATGTAAAAGATTGCCTACATCGTGCTATGGCATCTTCTCTTCGTTTAAGCTCCTGCATTATAATGAGAAGAAGAAGATCGTTTAATACAATTCGTATTGAAACTGTAGGTCTCTAAATTAGCTTGGATATCAACCCAAGAGACTCAGTAGCCAGAAATTACCTGCTCTTTCCGCTTCAATTCGTTCTCCTTAGCCTGAAGTTCCATCTCTTTGGCTCGAAGATCCTTCAAACAGACAGCAAAACGAGATTTCCCGTTTCATCTAAACCTGATTTTGAGTAAACATGAAAAGGAAAATGCAGAAGGTATTGAAGATATCGTACATTGCCAGAGTCTAAAGGGATATCAACAGTTGCACCACGGTCATAAGGTTCCGGTGGAAGTGGCTTGAGATAAGAGTTGCTCGCAGGAGGAACACTTGTATTATTCTACAACATTATAAATTGAGATCAAATGGATAAAGATTACGTAAAGATCAGACATTTCTCATTATCAAACAGAGCTCTTTACCGCAAAAGGATTGATCTCTTCATCAGCAAATGGATTAGGATCGTGTCGTGCCATTCTTTGAGATCGTTTGTTCTAAGATCAAGAAACTTATTCAAGAAAGAGTTTCTGGAGATTGTAGAGGTCGTTGGATTTTGACAGAAATCAAAAATGGGAAGAAAGTGGTTTCAACGAATGGGTACTTTGTAGTCAGAGAGAGAAAACTAAATCAATGGCGCCAGAGAAATCCAAGGCATTTTAGAGGGTGCTCGCTTCGTTTTTGTTCAGCAAAATTTCAACGCCTATTAAACAGGAATTGTCTTTTCCAATTTGGTTTATGGATCGGTTTTGCTTCTCAAAATAAGTTTTCTAACGGTTTGATTCAATTTAGTTCCGGTTTAAGAATTTGATTCCTGAACTTTATCAAAATTACAACTCAATTATATAATGACGCTTTTTACTATATTAAAAGATCAATACTATAATGTTTCAGCTCAACGTGCATGTTACATGCAAAGCACACACTAAAGCACAAGAAAGGTTTTTAGATCTTGATTTTAAAAACTGGTCCAACCACAAAAAGACCATGAATTGGTGAGTGTCATTGATTAACGGAGGAGTCAACGGGAGAACCTCTGAACTGGTTGGAGGGTTTCAGTTGGATGATAATTTTTGCTCGCATTTGATTTGATGCGTAACAGAAGATTAGGGCTTAGTTCTACTTGAGAAAAACCTTGTTTACCAAAACAAATGGTGTGTAGTAATTAAAATTGTATATATCTCTAACTTGGAAAAATAATACACATTAAGAAGATTTAAAAGTCAGAATCAAAAGTTTCAAGTAAAGTCTTAAACTTGACACGCCTTTTAACACTACCCGTTCTCTCATAACCAATCCCAATTTTGCTATGCATTAGCTTCATAGCTAAATCTGCTTTTCCAACTTTCCTCAATGCATTGATCATAACAGTTCTGATCCTCCCAGGTACTTCTCTTCCTCTCTCAGTAATCCCATCAGCCAATCTACATGCTTCTCTAATCCGACCAGCTTTACACAGTGTATTTATCATATCTTCACAAGCTGCATCAAGAATCACACCCATTGGAGCTAACTCATCCAGTATCTTACAAGCTCTCGCCACTTTTCCCGACAAACATAGCCCGGTTGATAACGCCCTGAAGCAAGCTGCGGTTGGTGTAATGCCTTTATCGATCATCATGTCCCAAAGCTTTAACGCCTCTTCGTTTCTATGTTCTTTGAACATTCCGGATATGAGTATCGTGTATGTATAAACCGTCTGATCACAACCTTCTTCTTCCTCCATTCTCTTGAACAAGGCTAACGCTTCATTGACTTTCCCATGCTTTGTAAACGCATCGATCAGTGCATTGTAACAGTATGAATCCCTTGTGCATCCTTTTTCAGACATCTCTTCGAATAGCCTCTCAGCTTCCTCTACTCGGCCCGCTTTTCCTAAACCGTCAATAAGACTAGAATAAAACATGGAATTGATAGTCAATCCGTTAAACCGGCAAGTCTGGAAATAATCCAATGCCTCTTCCACTCTCCCGTTTTTACACAAACCATTAACAACAACGGAATAAGTTACCACGTCGGGTTTAAACCCTTCGTTTATCATTCTCTGTAAAAGCCTTATCGCGTCTTCAACACTTCCACTTTTCGCATAACCATCTATCAAAACCGTGTATATAGCTACATTTGGTTTAGACCCTTTACGGATCATATTCTCGAAAACAGCATACCCTTCATTCAATTTCCCTTCCTTACAAAGTCCTCCAATCACTAAGCTAAATGCATGAGGAGGGACTTGAATTCCCTTCTCATCCATCTCTTGATACAAAGCCACACAAGAACCAAAGTCGCTATCTGCATAACAAGCCTGGATCATAGTCATATACGTAATCTTATCAGCCTCAAGACCTCTCGTCTCCATATCTCTATGCTTCTCCATAGCTTTCTGTGTTTGCCCTGCCTTACAATAACCCTTGATCATTGTGTTATAAGTCACGACGTCTGGTTTGATCCTGCCACTTTCCATAACCTCAAAAACACGCTCTGCCGAATCAACGAACATCGCGCTCACTAATCCGTTCATCAAAAAGTTATAAGTGTACAAAGTGGGCTCAATCCCATTCTCTTTCATTTTGCGCCAAACCCACAACAATTCCTCCACCATTCCAAGCTTTCCAAAACTCTTAATCAGAGAATTCGCAGCAGAAACAGTCATAGGAAACTCAAATTTCCTAATCTCACTGCAGAGAAACCTAATTCTATCCACATCTTTTGCCAGAGCCAATACATCAACCAAGGAGATATAACACTCGAGGTTATGCGTATACTTCTTTTGCTTACGAGCCCAACCGAAGAAACTCCAAGCAATATCGGGTTTTTGGCGAATCTCGTCGGATTTCAACACAAACGAAACAAAATTGGGCGATAGTTTGATAAGAAACTTACGGCAAAAACCGTCTAGATTGGATTCCATGGAATCTGAACCATCTAAAAGGTTGAGAATTTGGCTTACCCATGGAGACGGCTGGAGATTACGATTCGATTTCACTAAATCGGAGACATCGTTAAAGGGTTCTATCCATTCAGGAGGAGGAAGTGAGCTGCTATTGAACACCCACCTAACACTCTTCCTTGAGCTTGATAAAGGCGAGCACTTTGAATCGTACGAGAAAAAGTCGCCATTTTTGTACAAACAGAGAGATTGTGAAGAACAATACCGACGATTCAGAAGAGCTACAGAAAAGGGCTTCCGGTAAACTCTTCGCATCGGTAATATCTTCAAGCTGCCGGTGCGGTAGCGACATTGGTCATATAGTACTCGAAGTCTCGAACACTAAGTTGCGATTTTTAAATGAACTTAGAGTAGTCGGAGACAAATGGTCCCATGGTCTAGTGGTCAGGACATTGGACTCTGAATCCAGTAACCCGAGTTCAAGTCTCGGTGGGACCTTTTATTTTAATGCGTGCGCAAATCTTTCTTATCTCACAAAGTTTATCTCTTTTAAGAGTTCATCAAGCACATAATTTGAGGCAGAGACTAAAGACCTAAGACATTTACATATGCTTTAAGGGGTCCATTCACAGAGCTTCAGGCATTCACTTGAATCAATAAAGAAGATTATGTTGAGCAGAAGACATTTTTTTCCTGACCAAAATCAGTTCTGAAAACAGTCAAAAGCCATGTCTCAAGTCTTCGGTTTCTCTTCAGGGAATCTTGGAAGTTGAACAAGAGAGTTCACTCGAGTAACACCTTCTAGTCCCGACCAGTTCTGTTCTCCTTCCGTCGTTTTCTCCTTCTCTGCATTATCAGTCTCTGCAATCACATTACCGTAACTGTTGTTTTCTTGATCCGTTGGTATTGATCTGACTGTGACGTTTCTCTGAAGACACGGTTCTGCTCCCTGGCTTTCGTCTGGTTCTACTGCGTTTGTTGCTGTAGAGATGCATTGTTCTTCGTTATCCGATGACTCTGAATCCATTCTGCCGTCTAGAAACAAACACACAACTGCACAATCATCCATCTTTGAAGTCGGGTACTTAAGTTTCCATTCGCGTACAGCTGAATCCACCACGAGCCTAGCTGCTGATGCCCGGCTTGAAGCTGATGCTACAACTTCAACCACTTCTTTGTTGCTTAGCACATCCCAGACCTATCAAAAACAAAGGTTGGAATCATCAGTAAAAGAATTTCATCTTGATAATACTTAGAAGACACTTTAAAAAAAGTTCATTGTATTACCCCATCTGAGGCCAAGACAATGAACTGATCTCTATCTGTAAGAACACGGTGAGAGAACTCTGGTATCGAAATCACACCATAGTCTTTCAGACAGAAATCACCGAAAGCTCTAGCCATGGCTAATCCAGGAGCATTATCAAATGGTAGCCAGACTCGTGACACCTCTGGCTCGTCTTGCAGCGCAAAGACCCGACCTTTACACTGTTTGATCCTCTCGGCTTCCCCTATTAGACCCAAACCAATGATAATATCTAAAAAGTCAGACGAGATGAAGTTAAAATTAGAGATGAGAGCAAATAACAAAATGTTGTTAAAGCGTAATACTTGGTAAGTCAGGCTTCAAGTCAACTGTTAGCTGAATTGCGATCATCGAATTGTTGCTGTCTCTGGATCCAAGTATCGCCCGAGAATCCCCAATGTTTCCCATGAATAGATTTGACCCCTGAAACAATCAGAACACATCAAAACTGATACTTGGAACACAATGGAAATCCGGAGGAAAACCGATTTTGAATCCAAAAAAAAAAAAAAGAGCTCTTTTGTTGTCAAGATTACCTGTTTAATGATTGTAACAGCCGTGCAGCCACTACAGAAGCATTCTAGATTGGGATGGGATCGCAGTTCCTTATCCATGGCATTGAATGATTTCAAGAAAGCTTCCTCCCATAAGAAATTCAATTTATCCTCCTCAGTAGATTCTTCCTTCTCAGCTTCTAGGCTATCGGATTTGCTTGTACAAGTTCCCGTGGATCCATTTTGCTTCGACTTACTGGAATTCAGGACAGACAGCAACTTAACAGGCAATGAATCTCTCACTTTACGAGCAACAAGATGACCATGAGGACCATGTCCATCAAACACGCCGCAAAAGGTAACATCTTTTGACATAAAATCCTAAGAAAACAAGACCAAATCCTGTTTATTCGGGGAACACAAAACTCTAATAAACATCATTGAGGAAGAGTAAGAAGAAGAAAACTCACTTCCCACACAATCATTGCGTCCTGATTAATACCCTTGCGTCCCTGTTGAGTGAAAATGCAAGAACTCCTGCTCTTTCCATTGCCGATGATCCGATTTGGAATAGAGACCAAGTTATGAAGCGAAACGATACGGTCTGAAAAACCTCTCTTCCCCATTTTGCTCCCACAACATCCGATCCCGAGACACGGGTGATGCATAGGCTCTTCATCGCTCCACGTACTCTTAGAGACACAGCCCCCCATTGGTCAATGCAAGCATACGCTATGGATCCGATCGCAGAGAGATTGTAAAAAAAAAGGACAAAAAGACTTCTCCTTTTGTAGCAAAACCAGATCCTCCAATGTAAATGCTTCAGCAATACATTTGGTCAAATCAAAGAGCTTTAACACAAGTTTTAATTTTCTATGTTAAATACTCTTTGTGTGGGCAAAACCTTTTCTTCAAATCTTGGTCAATGATGATGCATGGACCATGAGCTGAAAACATTGCAGAAAAATGAGTTAGTGATTAGTTTATTGCAAAGTTCCAAAAAAGAAAAGCAGACGCAAACAAGTCATAAAGAAGAAAACCCAGCATGTGATCTTAGCAATAGAATATATAGATATTACTAAACAGCCTGTCCTAATTGTTTGGCATTGGACCAGCCTTAATACTCTTATTGTTCCATGTTTGATAATGTAACCCTTGCGAATAAATTAATCAAAAACTAAGCACCAAAAAGACAGGATAACAGAAAAAGCATACACAATTCAAGAACAGAGAGTTTCCCAATATGTCTTTTAGGCACCAAAATCCAAACAATTGTCATGGGGAAATTGCAAGATGAAATAATGCATACACATTTAAATTCATTGCAGTTTTTCAAACGATTACTCCCTTTGATGATCAATTTTACCCTCTAAATCGTCTTTTTCTTTTTACTGTGAGAAACAAAACTGATAATGCAAAACCCCCAAGGCTCTATCTGAGCAGTGAGAGCTGAAAGCAAAAGAGATCATCTTATATGTGTTTTATATATAGTAATGCTGCAACCAGCCTTGAAGCATAACAAAGCCCTAATTGCGAAAGCCCCAGATTCTGGTAAATGTCTAAAGGCAGAGAATTTGGTGATTCATTTATTTTAACTTTCTTGGTGGCTATACAACTCCTGAGAAGAGAAGAGGAGATTCTATTGAACAGATAGATGAAACCCCTAAAAGAAAAAAAGGTGAGATTTTTAAGTGGAAAAGCGATTCACTTTTTCAGGAATCCGACCGATTTAGATAAATGGATCTGAGAAAGTTTCTCATAACTTTCCTCGATAATCCAAACAAGTGCAGAGTAAACAAAAAGGGAGAAAAGAACAAACCAAAGTTAACAGAGAAGAAGATCCTACGAAACTCGAAACGAGCCAATCCCAAACGAGAATACACAGTATGAATGAGACTAAACTGGTAAGGAATTTGAGCAAATCAAAGCAAAAGAAGGAACCTTTGAGTAGTCCTTCTGTAAAAGATGAGCAATTGATTGATTCAGAGACAATGACTAAGGAAGAATGCGAAAGAGAAAGAAAGGAGAGAGAAGAGAGAGTTCGTGATTGGGTAGTTGTAGTACTAGAGATGGGTGAGATCTCATTAATTGAATAAACAGAGAGAAGATAACGAAAACAAAAGAGTCTTCCCCACAGAATCTTTTCTGGTTTTCGCTTCTTTTTCATGAAAGATCAAATCAAAACTTGCTTGCTTGCTATTTTTTATTTTAGCTTCCTTTATTTTCGTTATGCTATTTAGCTTTAATAATAGTCCATACTTATCAAGAAAATCCAAAGATCAACTTATGCGAATGTATCCAATGTGTATAATGATTTTTTCTTTCTTGAATTATGGTTAATATGATGAAAATTTTAAATTTTTATCTGCATTTCTCTTTGGTGATTATATATAAGACATCAACTTTTTGAAATTATTACAAATATCAAATTCGTAGAGCTTTTCATACTATTTTTTATTTTATATTGCAATAACATGTAATTTAAATTTGGAAGTTGATATATCGACTATATTAGTACATATTTTATTTTTTTGTCAAGACTATATTAGTATATTAGTATGAGGTGTGTTTACTGTATATGGTTAACTTTTATTTTAGTTTACTTTTATTTTATTGGGTGTCCTAATTAAGTAATTAAAGCAAGACGACTGAAGATACGAGAATTAAATGAGCACTTGCAAGTTTGCATGAGAGGTGAGTTNGGGATCCCAAAGGCTTTCTAGGCCCAAAGACTAATCACACGAGGCCCACGAGAAATCCACGTTTTCTTACCACTTAAGACGTCTCCGGGTGGCCAAGGGGATTCGAACTCAAGGCGGAAGCTCCAGCTGGAGTCCCTTTACCACTAGGCCAAAGACACTTGGTTGAGTTGTTCAACTTTTATCCACGTACTTCTTCTTTTCTTCGTTATTTTTTCTTTCAATTAAAGTTTCTGAATTTCATGCATTTTCACCAACCCAAACATTGCATTAAAAAAAGGGGAGAAGTAGATGTGTGTTTTAAACGCGAGAACCAGTATATGGTTGGTAGTCAAGTAAAAATGTAAATGCGATATTTAAATTATTGTCAGTCGTAAAGATCAACATTGGCGGAAATATGAACTCCAAAGATATACTCATATAGATAAACATTTTCGATTTCACAATTCATGTGTTTATAGAATCAGGATATCCAAAACATTTCTTATTGAATTGTTTTGTATTTGCAATGTTATTTTAACAATAAAAACTAAAGGACAGGTTGGTTGGTAGATCATGACTATAAATGTGTAAAATTAGATGGAGTTTAAAGCTTCTTTCCCATTTAGTTCTGTTGACAAATGGTTCACGGAGTTGCCGCGTAGGCCGTAGCTTTCTTTTTGCCCTTTTCGCACTTGGCCAATTATAGACGATTTAATTATAAAGCTTATTGTACCTCTTACCAAATAAGATTTTGCGATCCATCCAATAAAAAAATAGTCATAATTTTGTAGTTGAATCTTTATTCAAAAATCTAGTACATACATTCATTTTCAAAACGATCATAAATAAGTTTGAAAAAAAAAACGATCATAAATAAGTTTAATTGATCAAATCATTTAATATTAGATATTTGTTTGGCANGGCCAAGGGGATTCGAACCCAAGGCGGAAGCTCCAGCTGGAGTCCCTTTACCACTAGGCCAAAGACACTTGGTTGAGTTGTTCAACTTTTATCCACGTACTTCTTCTTTTCTTCGTTATTTTTTCTTTCAATTAAAGTTTCTGAATTTCATGCATTTTCACCAACCCAAACATTGCATTAAAAAAAGGGGAGAAGTAGATGTGTGTTTTAAACGCGAGAACCAGTATATGGTTGGTAGTCAAGTAAAAATGTAAATGCGATATTTAAATTATTGTCAGTCGTAAAGATCAACATTGGCGGAAATATGAACTCCAAAGATATACTCATATAGATAAACATTTTCGATTTCACAATTCATGTGTTTATAGAATCAGGATATCCAAAACATTTCTTATTGAATTGTTTTGTATTTGCAATGTTATTTTAACAATAAAAACTAAAGGACAGGTTGGTTGGTAGATCATGACTATAAATGTGTAAAATTAGATGGAGTTTAAAGCTTCTTTCCCATTTAGTTCTGTTGACAAATGGTTCACGGAGTTGCCGCGTAGGCCGTAGCTTTCTTTTTGCCCTTTTCGCACTTGGCCAATTATAGACGATTTAATTATAAAGCTTATTGTACCTCTTACCAAATAAGATTTTGCGATCCATCCAATAAAAAAATAGTCATAATTTTGTAGTTGAATCTTTATTCAAAAATCTAGTACATACATTCATTTTCAAAACGATCATAAATAAGTTTGAAAAAAAAAACGATCATAAATAAGTTTAATTGATCAAATCATTTAATATTAGATATTTGTTTGGCATATTGGAACAACATTCTACTAGTTTATTATCTTTTTTTTTTTTTTAATCACGTCTATTTGATTGGGAAATGTTATCCACTTTTCTTTATTGCACAATTCATCTAAATTTTGTGATATACTTTAAAATATAGAAATCCAAAGGGTTCATCATAATCATCATCCCATGTGTATGACAGCAATAGAATGTCACGTGGAGACATGGCTGTGGGTCAATTTAACCAAATGCTAAATATCATCCAATTCCATTATCAAGAACTTTACAATGAAGCCACGAAACCAAGGCCAAGCAAAATGACGATGGGTGCGGTTCCACTTATGGGCTTTAGTATGGGCCTATATAACTTATCTGGGCTTTAGTCAAAACAAACAAAACTCAAAATAATAGAAGAAAAAAGGCAAAATCATGACCTGGCAACAAGAAGATCTACATCTGAGAGACTCATTGCTTAGTTTAGATCTTCATGTGTCATCCTCAAAACCTTACAATCTAGATAAGAAGATAAGGGATGGACACGTGTCAAAAATCCAACACACCCAAACACATTTCTCCAATTCTACTAACACACAAATCTGTTCACTCTCTTACACTTTTTTTTCCCGAGTTCCGACAATGGCTTCAGCGTCAGCGACAGCAACTCTTCTCAAACCCAATCCTCCGCCGCATAAACCAACCATCATCGCCTCCGTATCTCCGCCTCTTCCTCCTCCACGTCGTAACCACCTCCTCCGCCGCGATTTCCTCTCCTTAGCGGCCACATCCACGCTTCTAACACAATCAATTCCGATTCTAGCTCCGGCCCCGGCTTCTGCCGCCGAAGACGAAGAGTATGTTAAAGATACGTCGGCAGTGATCAGTAAAGTTAGGAGTACGCTGTCGATGCAGAAGACAGATCCGAATGTGGCTGACGCGGTGGCGGAGCTGAGAGAAGCGTCGAATTCTTGGGTTGCTAAGTACCGGAAAGAGAAAGCTCTTCTCGGAAAAACTTCTTTCCGGGATATTTACTCGGCGTTGAATGCCGTTTCGGGTCACTATGTGAGTTTTGGTCCGACCGCTCCGATTCCAGCGAAGAGGAAGGCCAGGATTCTTGAAGAGATGGAAACTGCTGAGAAAGCGCTCTCGAGAGGAAGATAAATATACAGTGAGACCTTAACAATTTCTTCTTCTCCAATTTCTTGTTCATGAAAATTTTATTTTCCCAGAAATGCCAATCAAATTATATGAGAAGAGAAACTTGAATTTACTCGCTCGATCGCTGCCTTTTTTTTGGTTTTTGTTTTTGTAATATACTTGATGTCCTTCATGATAATTACTTGCTTATCAGTTTTCTAATCAGAAGACTTGTCTAGTTGTAGTTGATATCGAATTCCATTTTCTAGTAGTAAAAATTCCGTATTTAGAAAAATAACTGTTTTAAACGTTTTGAGAGGAATACGTTTGGAGTGATGAAGCTTTTGTAACATGCAATATAACATCGAAATACTATATAAGGATAATAAGGTATTTTTTCTTGATTTTGGGATTTGGTATCAGACGATTTTAACAAGTAGATTGCATTGAGTGCTTAACAACTAAAAAGGTCGAGTCTGTGAAAAGTCTCATATGGCCCATCTGCAACTATTGCATTGAGTGCTTAACAACTACAGTAAAAAGGTCGAGTCTGTGGAAAGCCTCATATGGCCCATCTGCAAAGCCCACGAAGTGCGTGGTTTTTGAAGTAGTGGTGACCAGTGACCCACAACTCCACAAGCATACGAACATGTCACGTGCAGGTCCACACGCGAACTACCACATGCCTCGTATTAATTCCAAGTTTATATCCATAATCTTTTCTTTTTTTTCTGTCGGCATATCCATCATCTATTACTCTATTTGGATTATACTAATTGATTTGACTTTTGAGTGTAACCGTAGCTGTTTGCTAAATTTTGTCAGGTCAGCGTAATTAATAACTACACGTGTAACTACTAGTCTATCATACATAATACTGACCTTTCCAATACGCTAAAATTGATGGGTGTAAAGTAATAGCCGTGTTTGCTGCTGTATAATTACGCCTAATGTATGCATTTGGTCAATCAATAGTTATTAATCTTGCATCATTTTTTTGTGTCAACGTTATTTAATTATTTCGCATTTAATTCGGGACGATTACTGGTCACCGCATCAGGATTAGGTTTTATCCGTGAGTTGGCTACGAATTGGATATTGAATTTAAAGGGCTAACAGGCTACTTAATCCGCTTGCAATACCAAATTTGTAATCCTGTTTTAAAATATGATTGATTCAAATAATTTGTAAAAAATTTATATTTTTCATCATTCCATCTAATAAAATGACTGAACCAACCGATTTTGCTACTATTTAATCTAAAAGTGTTCGAGTAGAGGTAGTGTCAAATTTTCTTTAACAAAACATAAAGACTATTTTAATATAAAATTTTAACCATATACAGTAAGTTGCCTCTATCAGCGCAGTAACATACTTATCAGGTCCCACCAAAGAAAAAAAACATACTTATCAGTTAGCACATACTTAGGCTTTGATTTAGGAGTAACTAAAAGCAAAATTTAATTTTTTTTTTTAAACTGCACTTAGCCGCCAATCAATACTTTAAATTTCGTTCCATACAAAATAAAACTGTGTACTGCTTTTGCAAATAGATGCAACTCTTTACCAACAGTTTTATTAAAACCGTATACTGGATAATCTATATTTTTCAAAAAACTTTTTATTATTATTAAATAACTACCATATATTATATATTTAATATTAATACCTATATATTTAATTTAAAATAACCAATCTATTTGAAGTATAACACAACATCACCATAAATCATTATATTTATTCTCCGATGCAACTATTTCGGTCTACTATATTAATATACTTTTAAAATCCAATCTATATTAATAACCTTTAAATTATATTCCGTATTGTGTTTGTTAAACTACTAGATAATTCAGTTTTTATAATTCAAGAACAGTACATTCATAAATGTCGATACTCGATATGATCGGATTTTTATATACATAGTAGGAGTCTCCGAAGATATGTAACAACAAAACCACGTGAAGAAAATGAGCTGTGGCGGGTGGTGGACGAAGAATATCGGTCAAACTTAATTAGATTATCTATTTTCCTCATCACTTCTTTTTCTGAGTTTTTTTTTTTTAATNTTTTTTTTTTTTTTTTTTTTTTTTTTTTTTTTTTTAAAAACTTTTTTTTTTTTTTTTTTTTTTTTTTGGTTTGACAAAAAAAAAAACAACTGTTTCTTTTTGGCGTGTGTCCTTGATCATCTTTAAAATAATATAAAAACCCAAATAAATAAGTAGACACATGGAATTGCAACACATTAGAAAAAAAGAAATCAAAAACCATTTGAGAGAATTTTGATACATTTGACGATCGCCGTGAGTAAAACAATCGTTTAAATTTTTCATACCCGATCTCCCGAGAAAAAGTTTTGACTTTCCCGGGAAAATCTCTTCCCTTTCATTCAACAAAATTTCTCAGCTCTTCTGGATATTTTCTATTTTCTGGCTTTACTTTTTTATCTCTTACCGTCTCCATTAATCTGACTTCGAAAATCTGATATTTCGACGCGTGGCTTCAAATTTTTCTGAGAGAATCACAGGAAAGAAAGAAAAGAAAATAGAAAACAATATTCGACCTTGCTTACTCATTGTCTTGTCGATTATAATCGTTTTCTCCATACATTTTCTTGAAAGAATCGATCTTTTTGTTTTGCTTGTCCCTTAAATTCAGTCTCCATACATAACGTCAAAGCTCAGAATACTCAGCTTGCGTGCCCCTCTCTCTATCTATCTCTCTAAACTCCCAATCTTTCTCCTCCATTGAAGAAGAAACCTTCATCATATTTCTCTTTCTCAATTACTGTCGACAAGACTCATGGTGAATGGTAAAGGGTCAACGAAAAAATCGAATCTTGATCGATTCCTTCATTGCATAACACCCCTAGTGCCACCCCAATCTCTCCCCAAGGTTTGAACATGTTTTTATCTTTTGTTTCAATGTAAAAATTACATGATTATTGATTGATGGTGTTAATTGGGAATTGCAGGCGGAGATTCGAACCCTAAATCGATTGTGGCATCCATGGGAGAGAGAAAAGGTTGAGTTTTTCAGGTTGAGTGATTTGTGGGATTGTTACGATGAATGGAGCGCTTATGGAGCAAGCGTTCCTATTCATCTCACCAATGGAGAATCCCTGGTTCAATACTATGTTCCTTATCTCTCTGCCATCCAGATTTTCACCTCTCATTCCTCCTTGATCCGATTAAGGTTTGATCCCTTTGTCTTTTGAAAATATTAAATCTTTATTACTTTCTGAAGAATTTGGTGAACCCTTTGATCTGAATATATCATTGTTTCAGAATGATATTTGAATAGATTTTGGTTTCTGGTTAAGCATACAAGGTTATGAAGGAACTGCATAATGTTTTATATAAGAATGATTGCTCTCATGGGTTACTTCAAAGACATCTGACTGAATTCGGTGTTGGTTGATTAGGGAAGAGTCTGAAGATGGGGAATGTGAGTGTAGAGATCCGTTTAGCGATTCAGGTAGCGATGAGAGTGTCTCTGAGGAAGGACTTGAGAACAACATGCTCTTGCATCCTAATGAGCGGTTGGGTTATCTTTATCTGCAATACTTTGAGAGATCAGCTCCTTACACCAGAGTTCCTCTCATGGATAAGGTAGATAAATAACCTTATGTGTAGCCATCCGGTTAGTTCACCTGATCCAACCGAATAGGCATCACAAATGATGTTTTGATTTGATTCCAGATCAATGAATTGGCTCAAAGATGCCCGGGATTGATGTCGTTGAGAAGTGTAGATCTTTCTCCAGCAAGTTGGATGTCAGTAGCGTGGTACCCGATTTACCATATACCAATGGGAAGAACCATTAAGGACTTATCCACTTGTTTCCTCACTTATCACACTCTTTCCTCTTCTTTCCAAGGTGAAGATTCTCTCTGTCTATTTACTATCCTTCCTTTATAATCCGGGGAGATCAATCGGGTTTAATACTTTGTTATATTACAGATATGGAACCCGAAGAAAATGGTGGGGACAAGGAGAGGATACGGAAGGAAGGGGAAGACATAACTCTGCTCCCATTTGGGATGGCTACTTACAAGATGCAAGGCGATGTTTGGCTGTCGCAGGATCATGATGACCAAGAGAGTTTGGCTTCGCTATATAGTGTCGCGGATTCTTGGCTAAAACAGCTTAGAGTCCAACATCATGACTTCAACTACTTTTGCAGTATGTCAATGACTCATCGTGGCTAAAACTCGGTTCGATGACATATGGATGTTTGCTTGTTCCCTTATACAGTCTAATTCTGGAACCGCTGGCGTTTTCTAAAACGCAATATTCGCTTGGCAGTGTTTTTGTTAGTATAGCGTTTTGAGTCTTCTAACCTTTAAAGAGATATATGTCGTATATAGAGTTTGTTGCTTGTTGAAACAGAGTAATTGTTGTTGCTTGTTAAAACAGAGTGATTTTTTTTTTCTTTTTTTTTTTTTGTTAAAAAAACAGAGTGATTGTTTCTTATAAGTTATATCATGATCGAGAGGAACATAACTTTATCGTGCCACAGTACCGTTACTGAAATAGTAATGTAACGAACTAATCATGTTAACAGGCTCTCTTTTCGGAAGGGAGAGACGAAATTATCATTTTTATTTCAAGGTGTATACTGATTTGAGAGGACAAAAAATGATTTGGTAGTTTGACTTTTATAGACTTTATGTTTTGTTTGGTTTTTTCCACCAAATTTTCTAGAGATATGCCAAACCCGGTTTTTTTAGTTACTTACGGAAAACAGATCACTAAATAGAAAAAATAGAAAGAAAAATAAAGTTTTGGACTGATCAAGGCTTTCATCACATTATTTTATCGAAGTTCCTTGTAAAAATAAAACAAAAAATATTATAAATCGAAGATATAGATATTTCGAGTTGAATAGGAAATTAAGAATCATGGAAATGTGGTGGTAAAGGCATCTTATCCTTCACGTTGGGTTTCAAAAGTTATCCCTTTAAATTCGTTATTAATGGATAAGATCAAATGTCCAATTTTTTCTTTTTTTTTTTTAGTTAAACGATTTCAAGTGTCCATTTTACGAGCCCCAAAGCAAAAACGTAAGAACCTTATCTTATTTTGATTTAATTTTATAAAGGTACAAAGAGGTCATAAATCAGACCGAATTTTCAAAATAACGGCCTGCAGGATGAATAAATTAATGTCGACAAGAACAATCGAAGTCAAAATTAGTTTGGTCTGAAGATCTTTATTAGAATAGAAGAAAAAGTGAACATTAATATGATGATCACGTCATATAAAAATCAACCATAAACCACTCACTTAGTATATAAAAAGAACCGACAGATATTTCATAATTCATATACGAGAGAGACAAAAGAGTTGATTATTCAAAGTACAAAAGTCAATGATTCCACTTCCACTTCATAATTTCCACACCATCATCATCAATGTTACCAAACAAGGATGCGTCATATACATGTGTTCATGAATCATTCATTTTCTACTTTTCTGAGCTTCGTCGGTTATCATTTCGTTTCGTTTATAAATTCAACTAATGTACAACATAAAAATCGAAATCAAACTAGGAATATACTATTGGAACAAAAGATTGTAGGCAGGGAGATCTTGAATCCGATGAATATCATCCAAAGAAAGCTCTCTCTCTAGCTGATTCCGAGTCGCCTGTAGTACTTCCTGATAAATTACACACATATATGTACAATTCTTAAGAACAATTCTTTTGGAAAGAGAAAGAAGATAGATTAATTGAGAAAACGACGTACATTGAATTCCATGTAAGAAGCGTGCATTGCAAGCCATTGAGCATCCATCATCGCAAAAGCTATACAGTATAGTACATCGAATGCCTTCTCGTCTTCTGTTAATTATTAGAATATGATTCTTGATTATTTAGAGATTTTAATACACTAATAAATATGTAGAAATCAATTTTACTTCAATTGAGAAGAACATATTATTATTATTTACCTTCTAAGAGTTTGAGGAAATTCATCCCTGGAAGACATTTCGGCTTTGCTGCACAAAAACAAACAATTTTTTAAAGTTTTGAAATCGAAATTGTATTTTTTTTTTTAAACAGTCTAAAAATAACGAGTTAATATACGATTATAGAGCATAAGTTAAATAAGATGAATGATACAAAAAGAGAAATCTAAGGAAGGTAAAGAAAATGGTAATAAAATAAGAAACTTACGAGTATTTTGTAAATCGAGCATTTGGATCAACATGAAGGAGATGTTGATTCCGGCCACCGCAAAAGGGTATTCCCACTTTGCCCTGTCGCCTCTTTGTTTCAACAATAGCCTCCGAAAACAAACCTTCACAAATTTTTCAATTGTATAAATTAACACATTTGTTGTGGAGTAAAGAAGTTCCCCAAAAAATGATTACATAAAACAACTATATACATATGAACATGCTTTTACAAGTAATTTACCGGATAAGTTCTTGCGGAAAATAGCAAATTCTCTAAAGCTACAAATCCGCAACCCCTACAAACAAAATGTTAAACAAAACACAATGTAACGCTATGTATTTTTCTTTGAGGTCTTATATACATTCATTTTGCAAAAAAAATTAGTAGAGATCCCATCTTATCCTTGACANAAAAAAAAAAAAAAAAAAAAAAAAAAAAAAAAAAGAGATCCCATCTTACCTGAAATCAGTAGATGGATTGGGACCTTGCCATCCCATTTCTTTCCATTGTTCTGTTACTAAGCCCGTGAGGTTAACGTTTGGAAACGCTGCATTCCACAATGCTTTAAGTGATTCCTGACATTAATTGCGCAAAGTATTTCACAAAATGCTAATGGAAAAAAAAATTATCGTTAAACATCTTAATGATAAGGTGAATTCACATACCTGATGATCAGAACGTGTCTCGTCGAAAGGTACAACTATACGGTCTTGCAGCCTTTGAAGTCTTTCCTCCTATGTATGATTGATTACAAATCCAAAAATGTTACAAACTTTTCTAGTGTCTTATATTAATGAAGATATATGAAACTTGTGATTATGCTAACCAGAAGAGGAGACAAAGTGTAGTCTACTGACTTGTCTGGACGTCTATTGGAGCGTGTAAAGAGCCCTCCTATCCATGATCTTGTTCCAACCATAGCCGTAGCTGTAACCACTGGTTCACTAATATAATACACATTTATATACATATATGAGAAGATAGACGACCTATATATTATATATCTACACAAGAAAAATCAGATGCATATTTTTATATGTGAATGTGTATCTTATACCCTATGATATCTAGCAATATATACTCACTAAAACATATATTTAGCCAATTGAGCTATTACGTGAGCGGAACTACTTGACCGCTGCCATCTCGGCTCTTTGTTGCCTTTTTCTCGCCTTTCCCACGCTTCATCCTCCTCTACCTGCAAACATTTCAGACATGTGTTTGCGTGAGTTTAAATGAACTTTCTGACACTAGAACACATGATTTTAAACTTGGGAAGGTCAGAACATTTGAGTGAGCCTTCTTACTTACAAATCAACCAAAATGACGACACTCATTTACAGTACATTGAAGCTTAAAGACCCGGTGGAATACACAAGAACAATGTAAATGCAAGATTGATTGAAGTGGTGTCGTTGATTACTCTAAATTTTGTTGACAATAGTTTAAATAAGAAGAACATAACAGAAAGAGATGATTACTTGGTGATGAGACGAACAAGAAGGAAAGAATTGCCTATGCTTCCTGAACTTCATGAGAGGGAGACAAATGTTAAAAGAAAAGAAGACTAACTAATGATATCTTTTAAACCAAGAGAACAAAAATTTATCACAAAACCAAAAATATATGGATGAATAGAAAGAATTTAGGCATTACCCTACATCCAAATTATTTAGTCATCAAAACAGAGAATTACTCTGGGAGAAAAGACAAAAGTTATTGATATTGCAAAAAAATATTGGGGAAAAAAAACTAAATTATGCAAGTTGGATGGTAAAAAAGCTTTAGACTTCTCTGTAGATAATTGGACAAAAAGAAAGAGGAGGAAGATTTATACAGAGCTAATTAAGTTGATCACAGATAAGTTTTAGTGTTTGATTTGGTTGCGTACAGGTCAGAATCTAATGTTTAAAAATAGAAATATTTTCTTGATTATTATAACACGTTTAGCTAAACTATAAATTATAAATTATATTTATATAATTTATAATTTATATACTATAACATATTTATATACTATAACATCATAAGGGTGAATGAATAATTATATTCTATTCTAAATATCAACAATTCATCATCATTTCCATTTTCACTTGGTCAAATTTTTGTAATAATTGGATACAAAAAAGGTGTCTCTAGATCTAGAGGTTGTAACTAACATAATAGCGCAATTAAAGGGGTTTTCTTTTCATTACTTTTAATAATGTAAAGTTTAGAACTTTACAATGCAATTTTACCTTCAAAACATAATTTGCAAACAATGATAATCAAATCAGATCGATATGATTGATAAAAAAAGTAGAGAGGGGAAGATAGTTACCTGTTACAGACATAGGAAGAAGAAGACAATGGAGGAGGAGATGGTGTAGACACGGTGACGGAGGAGACAGACGAAAGAGAAGAAGAAGAAAATAGAAGAGAAAGAAAAAGAAAATAGAGGCAAAAATGGAAATTTTCATTGGAATTTGCAACTTTAGAAATTGCAGAAGATGAAGAGAGGTGTGATCCAAAAGTGTTTTTTTCCTCAATTTTTGTCTTGTTCTCTCTCTCTCTCAAATCTCTCCATTGACCGTTAAGTTGCCGCCTTCTTCTCTCTTCCACCAAATTATTTGGACAGTCCAGATTCTTTACACTTTTTACCTGTCAACGGTGATCACATCAGTTAGAGAGTTAATAAACAATTAAATCGATGTTTTGTGAAGCCCATCTTCCTTCAAGGCCCAACAAATGAGGGATAGATATCATCAGAGAGACTCGTAACAAGAAGAATCCGAAACCAGTGATCTGATTGGTTGATAGAAAAGCTTTAGCCTGGAATACACGTGTCACTAACTCAATACTACATTATCTTTTGTCTCTCCTGAAATCCAAGGCACTGAACTCTAGCTAGCACCTTCAGCTCCGTACAACAATGGCTCTCCAGGCTGCTTATTCTCTTCTTCCTTCAACCATTTCAATCCAAAAAGAGGTATGTTTTCACAGTTCCTAATTCATCTTTTTATAAGTTTTCGATGATATAAACAAAATACCTCAGGAATTTACCTCACTATTGGTCCATGGTGATTTTGCAGTGCAAGTTCAATGCTTCTCTAAAGGAGACGAATTTAACTGGTTTTTCATCTTCCAACCATATTAGAGCCGACAAAATCTCCACCCTGTTAACCATCAAGGTAAAACCAATCACCCTATCAATCGGTTCAATTCGCAAATACTCAGATATCGAAAATTCGAAATATCCTGAGGTTTCAACTCTGTTTCGTTGCAGGAGCAGAGAAGACAGAAACCGCGATTTTCTACCGGTATTCGTGCACAGACAGTTACAGCCACGCCACCAGCAAACGAGGCATCACCGGAGCAAAAGAAGACTGAGAGAAAAGGCACTGCAGTGATCACCGGAGCTTCGTCTGGTTTAGGTTTAGCCACGGCAAAGGCTTTAGCAGACACAGGGAAATGGCATGTGATCATGGCTTGTAGGAACTTTCTCAAGGCTGAGAAAGCAGCAAAATCTGTAGGAATGTCCAAGGAAGATTACACGGTGATGCATCTTGATCTTTCTTCGCTCGAAAGCGTCAAGCAGTTCGTTGAAAATTTCAGGAGAACAGAACAACCCCTCGATGTTCTCGTCTGCAATGCAGCGGTTTACCAACCTACAGCTAAAGAACCTTCTTTCACAGCAGAAGGCTTTGAGCTCAGCGTTGGAACCAATCATCTTGGACATTTTCTTCTTTCAAGATTGCTTCTTGATGACCTGAAAAAATCGGATTATCCATCAAAACGTATGATCATCGTAGGATCGATAACAGGTAAAATAATAGCCAACTAGTCAATTTCCACCAAAAATATTGTTCCTAGTTTCAAACAATGAATGTTCTTGCAGGAAACACAAACACTTTGGCTGGGAATGTACCGCCAAAGGCAAACCTTGGCGACCTAAGAGGCTTAGCATCGGGATTGAATGGGCAAAACAGTTCGATGATAGATGGAGGAGAGTTTGATGGAGCCAAAGCTTACAAAGATAGCAAAGTCTGCAATATGCTGACAATGCAGGAGCTTCACAGACGTTACCACGCGGAAACCGGGGTCACATTTGCTTCTCTTTACCCTGGTTGCATCGCTACAACCGGGTTGTTCAGAGAACACATACCGCTGTTTCGGCTTCTTTTTCCACCTTTTCAAAAGTATATAACCAAAGGTTATGTATCTGAAGAGGACGCTGGGAAAAGACTAGCACAGGTCAGTTTACAAACACCTCTCAAATAAGTAGATATCTGTATAACGGATTCTTGATTGAAACTGAGGCTGTGGTTTGTGTTAGGTTGTGAGCGACCCTAATCTCGGAAAGTCAGGTGTGTATTGGAGCTGGAACAATAACTCGTCTTCGTTTGAGAATCAGCTCTCTAAAGAAGCAAGTGATGCAGAGAAGGCAAAGAAACTGTGGGAAGTTAGCGAGAAGCTTGTTGGCTTGGTTTGATATTATCAAGATTTTGATATGAAAATGCTTTTAGATTACAATGTTTTGAGACTTGTACTATCAGACAATATATGTTCCGAGTGAAGTTTAACAGAGTAAATACTCGAATTTGAATCCGCAGACACTTACAATTAGATTGAAAATTCATAAGTTGCTCCATAGTTTTAGGCTTGATCAAATCCCGCATAATTCAATTTGAAATCCTCGAAATTCCCGAGTTGTGAACCTAAGCACAGTAGCCCCACGACACAAACCCTTGCAAGAAAGTTGACCGATAGGAATCGAGAGAAACAACAACTTTCCCTTCTTCGAGATTTTCCCGATGATCGGATAACAAAAAGGTTAAAACACCGGCGACAACGGAGTTGGTGGATTGTGTCGTGGATCTTTTCATTAATGGGAGTCTTCTAACACGGCGTCGTTTCAGTATTTTCTTAATACGACGTCGTTCTTAAATTTATTAGAAAAGTTTCCTCATTTTCTTATTACGACGTCGTTTTGTAAATTTATTAGGACAAAAAAATATTGCGGTGAGCGTGGATCGAACACGCGACCTTCAGATCTTCAGTCTGACGCTCTCCCAACTGAGCTATCCCCGCTTGTGATGTTTGTATATAATATTATATTATTATCGTTAAAACTAAGTTTAAATAAAACCAATCTAACTTGCACCATTTCCTAACATCATCAAAACGATTAAAAATCTTCAAGGCATCAGTTCTATATCATGTAAATTACAAAGAAGAAGTTGATGGTCCCAAGATTCCATCTTGCATAGTAAAATATCAAAAACCCACTACACATACATGTTGATGTAAAGAGTAATCAATGAGTGTGTGTACAAGGCATATCATTCACCAGCCAAGATATAGAAAAACATATATAACCCAAATGAATCTTTTTGGCTAAATGGAGTCATCAAAATCTAGGTACATTCTGTAAGCATCTCTATCAGCCGAGTAGTAGCTTTTCACCAGAGAGTCTACTTGGAATCCATGTTTTTTGTACAGATTCACAGCAGCAGTTCTCGTGGGGTCGACATGAAGTGAAACCCGTTGCACCTTTCTGCTTCTACATTTCTCAATAGCTGCTCTCAACAAGGCTTCTCCATGGCCTTGTCTTCTGCAATTCTCCTTCACTACATAAATCCAAAACAACAAAAGAAAGAAAATAAACTTGAGATACATTCTTCCTGATGATTTAGCTCTTAACTTGTCTGATAATAAACATTCCATACGTGTTCTTGACTTCTTGTCTATTTTCATTAATATTTAAGCNTATTTTCATTAATATTTAAGCATGCAAAAACAAAGCTAGAACAATGTAATAATGTTGTTCTTGTAAGAATTTCTATTCAAAGCTCTCGAATTTACTAGACTTATTGGTCCTTGATTAATTTATCAAAAGGTTTAAAAGAGATTTGAGTAGAAGTGTGGCAAGTAATTCCATTTCTTCTCTCAACGAAATTTATACAAAGTTTTGTGAGTTGTGAATTTTATGAGGAGCGTTTTCTCACTGAGTAATTTCATCGAACAGTAGGTGGACGTCTATCTATACCTGCGAGCTTGGTGACCGAAGCGGAAAGAGAAGATGGCCAAGAGTACATGGCATAGCCCACTGTTTCTCCGCCGGCGTCCACGTATAGCAAACCGGCGTTTCTCTTGCGTAGCTCTCCGTCAAACGTTTGAGCGAGAGATTCGTGTTTAGGGAACGTTTTCTTCTCCAGCTTCACGATATCTTCCACAACTTTGGTCCAATTGGTCGACCCTCTAATCAACTCCACCACAACTCCTTTCTCCTCCATTTTAGAATGTTTCGATTTGGTGGATGTTTGATTCGCTCGTTATTTTCGCTAGCTGTGAGCTTTGATGATGGTGCTTAGTGACGGCGGCGACTTTTAGAAATTATTTGAAATTGTGAAATGGCCCTAAAGTTTTAGTTTTATAACAATTTAGTCCTCAGTAAAAGAAATGAACGAAGCCAGCAACTGAATGCAGAGAACAGAGTCTAAGAGACCATAACAGCAATATAAGGTTACATGATTTGATCAATCAATGTGAAGAAACTTGAAGGAAGTAGTTATTCATTCGTTTACTGAAGTACACTTTCTCGAATCAAAGTTTTGTTTACATGGAAGATTGAAAAGATAAACAATCAAGAATCAGAAATAACGCTCTAGACAAGTATGGATGAACAATAGAGAAACTTTCATATCATTCCAAGTCATCGTCTGTATCATTCCACACAGTGAGCATAAGAAGCCAAAAAGGGTAACGCAAAACATACCTGAAAAGGGGTGGACTTGAAGTATAAGGGCAGATAAACGGAACTACCAGCAGAAAGAGCATGCCCAAGAAGACAACACCTGATGCAGCAAGCAACACAGGAAGCCAAACCTGGTTTCCCACCACAACGAACATACCAGCTAGAAATGCGACAGACATAGAAATAAGAGCTAAGCCAAGAAGCGGCAGTACGACCTTGAAGACATTGAGGATCAACACCAGATCACCAAGTTGTGCCCATATGAGAGCAACAGTTGTGAGAACAGCACTGTACATTGCTATTGTATTGGAAACCACAAAGACTTGCAATGCAATTGGTTTATACCAAATTTTTGTCTCCTCGGGTACTTTTGTCACACTGAAAGCTGCAGAAAATGCCACAGTGGCAACGAGTATAGCCAGCAACAGCAGAGTGTTAACCCTATCTTTGTACTTTTTGGCCGTTGGTATCTCATTGGAATGGATAATTCCTTCTTGAGGCCCAGGTGCCAAAAATGGATCATGAGGCATTAATTTTAGTGCTCGTGGTGTACCAACACATACTAAAGCCATCCATGTCAAACGCTGCAATGTAAAAAGCAAATAAAAATTATTGCTAAGTCTATCAATGAAGACTCAAGGGAAGATATTAAAATCTAAAGAGTATACCTCACGGAAACTGGGGTTTAAATCCATACATTCTTCAGCTGCATCAAGAGCTGTAAAGCCCAAATTGTTCAGTTCACCCAGATTGACCCTTTCATCACTCGTAAGTGTATGCACAATTTTCGGGTACCAGAACATTGTAGCCAAGTGTAGAGGAGTGTTTCCTTCATGATCCTTCTGATTTATAAGGCCTGCATACCTTTCTTTTCTGAGAATGTATTTGACAACTTCGTTTTTGCCAAATTCAGCTGCGATGTGAAGGACATTTTGACCTTGTAGGTTAAGTAGCTCTATTGTGTCAGGACAGAATTGCAGGATAGTTTCCAGAGCACCCGTATGACCTTTTCTGCACGCGGAATGGATGGGGAAGAAACCATCATGATCCTTAACATAAGCAGTATTTTCAAACATCAATAGATGGCGCATTCCTTCATCATATCCTATGGACGCTGCATACGAGAGAACACTCTTTTTTTCTTCGTCCCTTGAGTTCATGAGATTTCGATAGATGGGAACTAATAGAAGTTCTAAGATCTCTGTCACATTTATAAAAAGAAAAAGAAAAAATGGTTAGTTTCAGTTGAATATCAGCTCCGCTGTGGGGTCAAGAAAAAGTATGATAAAGAAGAATTGAAGACCAAAAAACAACTCTAGGAATGAAACCTTTTACCGCAAAAACAAAAAAAACAAAAAACTCTCTAGGAATGTAACCTATGTTTTGGCTTTTGATTGCGGCATGCACAACTGATTTCCCTTCAAAGCGAGCAGCAGGGTTTTGTAGCATTCGATTCACAAGTCCAACATTCCCAGCTTCAGCGGCCATATACAAGGGCGATGCTCTCTCTTCGTTAAGAATAGAAGAAACCCTCTGATCAGCATCAACGAGAAGCAATGCAACATCTTGATGATTTGCTTTCAGAGCTAGGTGCAGGGCAGTGTTTCCTTCATTGTTCTTCACTAACCAAACATCTCGAACTCCTACCTGTCTTCCTTCTCTCAGTACAATTTGCATATCAAGCGGAAGATTTATCAGGTGGTCAATAAGAAAGATCATAACCAACGCATGGCCTGCAGCAGCTGCAACATGGAGAGGAAGATCGCCATTGGAGTTTGGTCTTAATAAAAGGCGTTGGTAATCATTAGGCATTGGGTCCACAACCTGTAGCTCATGGTTGATGATATCCTCAAGTAGTTCGATGTGACCATAGATGGCAGCAAGGTGCAGGATTGTATTCCTTTGAGGGGTAACTTCTGTGAAAACAGGAACTCCGATGTCATGTATTAACTCCTCAAATTCATCAACGTCACCTCCTGTGGCTACATTATATGTTCTCGGTGCCATGTAATTGATTACCTCAGGGGGTAAAACGGGAGCAGCATGGAGCAGTTGTCTATGGCGTAATTCCCTCTGATGAGCATCAACGAGAAGCAATGCAACATCTTGATGATTTGCTTTCAGAGCTAGGTGCAGGGCAGTGTTTCCTTCATTGTTCTTCACTACCCAAACATCTCGAACTCCTACCTGTCTTCCTTCTCTCAGTACAATTTGCATTTCAAGCGGAAGATCTATCAGGTGGTGAATAAGAAAGATCACAACCAATGCATGGCCTGCAGCAGCTGCAACATGTAGAGGAAGATCGCCATTGGAGTTTGGTCTTAACAAAAGACGTTGGTAATCATTAGGCATTGGGTCCACAACCTGTAGCTCATGGTTGATGATATGCTCAAGTAGTTGGATGTGACCATAGATGGCAGCAAGGTGCAGGATTGTATTCCTTTGATGGGTTACTTCTGTGAAAACTGGTACTCCGATTTCATGTATTAACGCCTCAAATTCATTAACGTCAGTCACCTTGTGTCGCTACATTATATGTTCTCAGTGCCATGTAATTGATCATCTCATGGGGTAAAACGGGAGCAGCATGGAGCAGTTGTCTGTGGCGTAATTCCCTTATCCTGGCTCTTCTATGCCTTAGAACTGCAATTTCTATGTCAGACCTCCCCATGATCTCAACTGTCGAACCTTGTGGTCAATGTGTCTTGACAAGGTACCTAAAAGCAAGAAGCTTGTTAAACGTCAAGAAGGTAACGGAAATGAAAAACTAGCTATAAAATTAATCATAATCATAGCTTAAATCGATAAAATGCTCAGACCTGAAACTTAGAGGGACTATTAACATCTGATAGCAGCCTTGGTGAAGGAAACAAGATCGATGATATGGATTATTATACTTGCAAAGTGCTTGACTAGATCAATTGTAAAGTGTTCTTTTATACAATTCGTGCTATGAACGAGGGGAAACCATACGAGAAACAATATTGGAATATACTTCAGGCGTCCAAATGATTACAATTTACAAGCTGGTGAACGCATATACAAGCACAAGTTGTCTGGTTAAAGTAATGTGCATTATCCTTTTCTACTTATGAAAAAGATATCATGCAAGCAAGTAGCAACGCAGATACAAGAAAGGACTTTTTCCTTGGTGAAGGAGAGTTCGGATAAGTCAACAAGCAACGTGATACATATAACATGAACACCCAAATTGCCTTCTCGTGTTAGCGAATGTCACTGAAATTTTCCATATAAGAATATTTCTCACCTTGGAATTTCATCGAACACTTGGTCGACATCAATGCAGGCGAAAAGACCAACACTTATTTTGACTGCGACGACCTTGGTCATAAAGACGAAAGTAACAACATTATTACATGACAATTTTCCATCCGCTTCGACGTCAAATTCGGCTTCTTCTTCTCCGACCATTGTGACCCCACCGGCTGATCCCGTAGCCGGTTCCAACACGCTCCTCTCTCCCACGATGTCGTTTTGAGGCTGTGTCCTTCTATTCAAAATTGTGAAGTGACCCCAAAGATTTGGTTTTGTGACAATTTAGTCCTCATAAACAGATAGACGAAACTGAGTTTGGAACCAGCCAATGTGAATACAAAGCGTTACAGTTTTATAGAACATATAAAACCATTATGAGCTTTTATTTGTAATCATTTAAAATGTTTACAACCCCATCAGTTGTGTTACAGAGCTTTCAGCTCTAAAGCTTATCTAAAATAGGTATGCCATGGAAGGAGCATCAACACAAGACAAACTCCAACCATAAATGCAACCAACATAGACACAAAAGCAAGTGTGACAAGTCCCATGGCTCGTCTCGTTGCTTTTTGTATCAGAGGAATATCACCCATATGTTGTGGCCAAATGAGATTCCTTATAGCTATAACAGACGAGAGCATTGGAATGCTATTGCACAACAGAAAAACTATGAATACTGCTTTCTTGACCAAACCAGTGATGCCTAAATCTGGAGCAGAATTTATGTAAATCTTTGTACATGTGAAACCCATAACAAATGTCACAACTGCTACGATTGTTGTAAACACCTTAAGAAATTTGATTCTATCTTGTAGTTTAGATCTTTTGTGACGCTGTGAAGCACTCAATAGAATTGGCTGTGAACCATTTGGTGAACCAGCAGATCCCAAAGCCATATCCAAGCTTATTAAATCTCGATCTGTAAGAAATAAAACGAGACATGATGACAGGACTTGACAAGAACATGTTTTTCAAAGCAGATTCAGAAATTAGATCATATATAAACTCAAAAGAATAATTAGAACTTGAACCTTGGAAAGACTCACTCAAAGATTACCTTAAGACGCTTTGAAATCTAGTTGATGAAGAAGAAAAGAAGAAAATGATGTTGAAGTTCTCAACTTTTTCAAGAAAATTGGGGTAGCAACCAAAATATTTGATCCCATCAAGCCATTGACTTAATCACAATAGGAAAGAAAAAGTCTTGATGTGCGTACCAATCAACAACGATGTATTAGCTTGCCAAGCAAGCAAATAATTAGATTAGGTCGTTGACTCCAACACAAAGTAGCTGATTTGAAAGTTAGGCTTTTCTCTTTATACAGAAGAAGACAGTTTTGGATCATCTCTTAACCGATAGAGCCAAACACCAATTTTCGTTCTCACCATTACACTGAAAATCTCGATCTTCAATTTTGTTCAAACCTTGAACTGGACTCAAAACAGAGCAGAAACTTCCATTTCCAGCTACCGGACGGAAAGTAGAACGGCGCCGTTTTACCGGCTGATGCCAATATCAGATTCTTTGACGAGGGTTGGATCTTCTTCCGCATAGAGAATAAGATATTTATAGGCAAATGACCGTTATTTAAAGAAAAAGGTAATTTTCGATTGTTACCATTTTTTTTTTCCTTTTTTCAATAATGCTGCAAAAAGGAAAAAAAATGGAAATTTGGGTTAAAGGCACGAAAGGTGGGTCCTTTGGAGATTGTTGAAA
>OVAQ01000254.1:0-40006 GCA_900406345.1 Erysimum cheiri | reverse complement strand
GGAGCAATCGGCTTACCTCCTGCAAATCCAATCATCAACAACAATCCATTTCTCCCAATTTTAGTAACTAACGCATCAAAGTAAGGAACAGATTTCCACGAGATCAATCAGAAAGAAACCACACTAAAAGGAATACTTCACCTGATAGAGCTCGGGTTTAAGATTCGCTGATAAGAGTTGATGCAGAGAATCATAGCCACAAACCGATCCGTCAGCAGTTGTTTCTCCGTTTTCTGATATCATCTTATCCATTTTCAAACAGAGTCTTGTACTTTCAGGTTTGATCACGAAACCACAAGATGGCGATGACTTCTATGACAACAATGATCTCTCTGTTTGGTCAAAAGTTATTACTAATTTTCTGGGAATCGGAATCTACAAAACTAATCAAGTTGTCAATATTTTATTCCATGTGAAGAGAAAATAATCAAACGCGCTAGCTGAGATATCCTGGCCGTCCCTTCAATTATTGTTGCCACTATACAAACCTTCTAAAATTGTCAGTGATGATCAAAGTTTTTTTGACATAGCTTATTAGTAATTTCTTTTGTTAACAACATGCCATATGTATGTTCTAATCAAAATATTGATGCTAAGTTACTAACATAAATCACTAAATAATTTTGCCATATATATTTTCATTTTTCATTGGTATTTTTGAGAAGAAAATTACACAATTTTCTTTCATCACAAACATTATTGTACACTAAATAATACTTCTCCTTATCTTTATCAAAAAAATAATAATACTTCTCCTTATCTTTATAAAAAAAAATATATACTTCTCCTTATCTCTTTTTTTTTTAAGAAATAGTTTATTTTAATTTATTTTTTGGGTATTTTTATGTTAGAGTTTTAGAAACCTTATTTATTACCCAAATTATTACTAATTTTAACCTTTTTTTTTTCATGAAAAAGCTAAACCAAAAGAAAAATCAATTAAAAGCAAGAATTCGAACTCGTTTAACAAACCAAGTTTGAATTCTAAGTAACTGGCCTAGAAATTTAAAGTGGAGGCAAAGAAGGGCATTGGTCGAACTTCATGTGCGAGAGTGTTATATAACCAGGAAGTTCCATTCTGTAATTCGCAAGTATCTGGCAAAAATTAAGCTTCACATTGTCGTTGTTATTGCATTACCAAGGAAGACGACTAATTTTCATCGTTTTCTCTAAATAGTTGAGTATGTAAGTGCATCTTTGATCTGAAAATTGGAGTTTAACACAGAGTAGATATTCAAAAAAGCACACGGTAACATGAGCTTGCGGGAGGGAATGAAAACAGAGACTATGTATTGGCTCTTACCGTGACTTTAATAGAAACAGGCCAGCTTCTTTTTTTTTTGCTAAATGGTAAATATCATATAAATGAAAATGTTCAGGCTTTACAATATTATAAGACCTCTAATATGAAGACCTTGCCAAAAAAAGTTAAAAAACAAGGAATCATTTGATAAACTACGCTTTCGGTGAAGGGAGTGTTTATGGATCCACTAGTGAAGCCAAAATGCCATGAGGTTTCTGAATTTCTTCAAATGTCTCCTAGCTGTGATTGTGTTGATAATCTGCCTATGAATGTCTTTGAAGATCACTGCTGGCGGAATAACAACTTGATTGTGGAGAAGGTTATTTCTCTGCCTCCATATTGTGTAGACCACAGCCTGAATGAGGAGAAGCCGTAGTGTTTGCGGCGGTGAACGGCTTCGAGCTTTTCCCCAATCCTTAAGAGAGTCCCAGTTGGTGAAGGTCATTTGCGGAAGGCCCAGTCTTTGTAGAACAGCATCCCAGATGACTTGTGAGAAATTACAGTGTAGGAACAGATGGTCTCGTGTCTCCACATCACCAGCACAAAGACAGCAGATTAGTGGAACTTGTAGTCCCCATGCGGCTAGTCTTGATCTAGTAGGCAGCCTATCCAAAGTTGAAATCCACAAATTGAACGCATGTTTCGGAGTACAACCCTTAAACCAAACCACATCTGCCCAGTCTTTTGCTGCATCTATGTGCATGATTACTTCCCATGTTCTACGTGCTGAAAATCCATTACAGCTCTTGTCCTCAATAACCCAATCAAACGTATCCTCCTCAGTTGACCAACAAGCCGGATTAGTTGTTGACAAGAAGATGTGCAACGAGAGAGCTTGATCTGATCTAGGTGATGCCAAGTTCCAACCCTCTCTTATACATACATCAGCTACTTTTGCATTGCGCTCAATTCTAAGAGCTCTAGGGCCATCTTCTCCTATATGGTTTAAGAGAGAACCAAAAGGAGTCCAATTGTCATGCCAAAACGAAGCTGATTTGCCATTTCCCAAGCGGCATTTGATAAAGTTATGAGCCAGATGTCTGAGCTTCAGAAGGCTTTTCCATAGCCATGAATCATTTGCTTTAAGTTTGATGTCCCAGAAGCTTACTTTGTCAAGACTATGATTATGTTTCTGCCAAGCAACCCATAACGAGCCTGAATTAGAGAAGAGCAGCCAAATAAACCTGAGACAAAGAGCTGTGTTCCAAGCGTTTATTCTTCTCAAACCTAATCCTCCCTCTTTTTTGGGTAAACATACAGTAGACCAGGCGACTTTTGCCCCTCTACTCTCCTCAAAGTTGCCTGACCACAAGAATCTTGAACAAAGGGACTCTAACTTCCTTATGCAACCTTTGGGTAACAAGAATGTGGAGATCCAGAAGCTTATTGTACCTGAGATTACTGAGGCAAGAAGCTGGACCCTTCCAGCAAATGATAAAGATTTCACTGCCCATGCTCTGAACCGGTTTGATATTTTTTCCAAGAGAGGTGAGTACTCACTGATTCTCAGCTTTCTGGACATAAGAGGAAGGCCTAGATATCTTACAGGAAGCATCCCATTAGGGAAGCCATATTTTGCAATCTGAACTTCTTCCCTTTGTGTAAGACCTGCACAATAAAGTGTTGTCTTCTCTCTGTTCATGGTTAGCCCCGACCAGCTAGCAAAATCATCAAGCGTCTCATAAATTCCATGTAGAGAGGAGGAAGATCCATCAAAGAAGACCATTACATCATCTGCAAACATTAGATGTGAGATATCCAACTCGGCAGTCTTGGGGTGATAAGAGATATAACCTGACTGAAAACGTGAGGTTAACAGCTTAGAGAAAACATCCATAACCAAGACGAATAAGTAAGGAGAGAGAGGATCTCCCTGTCTCAAGCCTCTGGAACTTCTAAAAAATCCATCTGATAAGCCATTCACAGAAATCGAGAATGAAGGAGTACAAATACATTCACTTATCCAACCAACAAACTTTTCTGGAATACCCAAGGCTCTGAGGGATGCAAGAACAAAATCCCATCTGACTGAATCGAACGCCTTTCTGAGATCAACCTTTAACATTCCCCTAGTGTCAATGTTTTTCCTGTTGTAACCCTGAACAATTTCTGAAGCAAGCAGTACATTTTCAGACAACATTCGTCCTGATAAGAAAGCGGATTGAGAATGGGAAACAACAGTAGGTAGTAGTGACTGCAGCCTTGTGGCGAGAAGCTTAGAGATAATCTTGTAGATAGTGTTTAAGCACGAAATAGGTCTGAACTCTGAAACTTTGGATGCATTTTGAATTTTTGGAATTAAAACCAGATTGGTAGCATTCCATTGCTTCAGCAGGGAACCAGAGGAGAAAAATTCTTTAATAGCTGCAGTTACCTCAGCCCCTACCACATTCCAAGTATGTATGAAAAATTCAGCCGAGTACCCATCTGGACCACTAGATTTGTTCCTTGGAAGATTGAAGAATGCATTCTTGATTTCTTCATTTGCAAACGGTAGGTCAAACTGCAACCTTTGGTCAACTGAGCACTGGTAGTTAAGGAGCAGAGAGATGTCCTCTTGTATGAAAAGTGGCTCTGATTCCGGACTACTCAATAGGTTTTTGAAATAATCAACACAGAGAGAGTGAATTCCTTGCTGAGTTTCGATACGTGTACCAGATTCATCTTCCAAGAAGTGGATATGATTGATGGCCTGCCTAGATGATGCCATACGGTGGAAGTAGGCTGTGTTCTTGTCTCCTTCCCCAAGCCAGGTTACCCGTGATTTTTGCATGAAAAAACTTTCTTCTGCCTGAGATAAAATTGTCCATTTCCTTGCAGCTTCCAGCTCCAACTCTGCATTTTGTACTGATGGATTTGTGAGCATTTCAGTTTGCCTCTCTGTCAGAATCTCTAGCGCCTCTTGCACTCTTTTCTCGAGGTCAGAATAGTTTGCCTTACTGAAGTCTCTGATGATTTGCTTAAGACCTCGCAGCTTTTGAGAAACCCTGTACATGTCTGATCCTACAACATTTTGCGAGTGCCAGTTTTCACAGATCAGGAGCAGAAATGCAGGGTTTTTAATGAGATAGTTGAAGAACCTGAAAGGCTTCTTAGTTCTCTGAGCAGATGGGTTCAGTGAGATAGAGCAAGGAGAGTGGTCAGAGAAGGCTGGTGGCCCAAAAAAACCAGTAGATAAAGGGAACAAAGCCTGCCACTCATCATTCACCAAGATCCTGTCTAGCTTTTTAGCCACTGGGCTCAATTTGCGCTTATTCCACCAGGTGTAACAGCTTCCTCTGTAATTGAGATCCATGAGTGATGCATGACTTAGAGAGTCTCCAAATTCCCTCATTGCACGATCCATGTTAAGGTTTGTGCGAGACGAATGATCGGCTGGATTCAGGATTTGGTTGAAATCCCCTAAGACTGCCCAAGCTTTATCAGAGACGTTTGGACTTGAAGCTTGAGTCATAATATCCCCTAACAGGCCAGCTTCTTTGTACGTACGTTTCGAGGTTCATTTACCATCGTCGTATGTCTTCTTCATGAATTGCCGACAAATTGGTCAAAAGATGATCCACTCTTCTCTACTCCGACCAGAGAAGCTGAAAAAATCAAAATAATGCAGAATCATATGCAAAAATCTAAGATAAAAAGAGTCCAGGGGAATCAAGTACAAGGACCATTTCAAATGAGCGTAAGCGCTAAGTAAACACTGTCCTCTATAAGTCCCGAAGATGTTTAGCAATTAGGGTGATTACAATAACAAGGAAAATCGAAACTAAATTCCATATATATCACCAGACTGGATTTGAGTATTTGGAACTTTTGTAACCCATGGTTTCAGGACGAGGGTTCAAATATACAGTTCCAATATGCTTCTCAAAAAACGCAAGAGTTTGAGAAAGCTACATTTAATGCAATAATGCACATACTATATATAAAATGAATAATTGCGACCAAAGTGCCATTAACAATCCATCACGTGTAAGGTATAAATTAATACTATCCTTTTTCGTCCATTTAAATTTTAGATCTGCATTTTACTATTTAGCGATAAAATAAACAAATTTAGGAGTCAATTTAATTTACGGAGAGAGAGAAACAAAGAAGGGCAAAAAAAGGAGATATGGTAGGCGGACGCGGCGGAGTTAGTGGTGGTGGTGAAGGCGGCGGTGGTAACAGAACGGAGGCGGATCGATGGCTTGTGACATCGGAGAAGCTTTTAGCGTCTAGTGACCTTCAAGGAGCAAAGACATTTGCGATCCGCGCATGCGAAGCCGACCCGACCCGAGCAGAAGCAGCAGACTACATCCTCGCAATCTGCGACATTCTTCTCGCCGGAGAGACTCGTTTAGGTGATTCAAACTTGCCGGACTGGTACGCCGTGCTCCGACTCGGTCGGCTTGCTCAAAACCCTGAACACGTCGCGACTCAGTACCGTAGACTCGCTCTTCTCCTCAATCCTTCCGTTAATCGTCTCCCATTCGCCGATCGGGCGTTCAAAATCGTCTCCGATGCTTGGTTCGTGCTCTCTGATCCCTCCAAGAAGTCATTGTACGACAGAGAATTGCAGCTGAGTCAACTAGGTCAACTCGGCCAATCTGGTTTCTATCCCCAATCCCAATCGCAGCAACAATTCCAGTGGAAACCTAGCAATTTCACCAACGTAGCTCAAGAGCAGCCTTCTGTTTCTCAGCCAGCTACGTCGCAGAGCCAGGCTGGGACCTCGACCGACCCTATGGCGACTAGCTTCTGGACCGCTTGCCCTTACTGCTTTGTACTCTTTGAGTACCCTAAGGCTTACGAGGAATGTACTTTGAAATGTCAAGAATGTAGAAGAGCGTTTCAAGCCGTGACGATACCAAAACCTCCGGTGGAAGGGAAAGACGAAGACGACGTTTACTTTTGCTCATGGGCTTTATTCCCATTAGGCTTTTCCGGTGAATTTCAAACCCCAAGCTGGTCACCTATTTCACCTCTCTTTGCCTGCCCTTTGCAAAAGGTAGATGATGATTCAACCTTGAAGAGAAAGGAACCGGCGGCTCCTAGGATTTACTATGACGATGATGACATTTATGTTGCGATTTCGGATGAGGATGGTGAACAAGCTGAGGGTGTTGGTGATGATGATGGTTGGCAAAATGAGGTACAAGTCAATAAGAAGGCGAATTTTGGGAAAGGGAAAGAAACATTTGTGAGAAGTAACAAGAAACATGGAGTTGAAAAAGCTGGGAAAGGAATCCAAAACGTAGAAAGTATCAGTGGTGCCAGGAATAGCGCGGTTTCTATTGCTTCAGATGCTGCGGCTGTTGCTTCCTCATCCGGGGTTACGTCTAAAACTATTAGTTATGCTACTAGAAAACGAATGGGGTCAGGAGCTAAGAACCTGGGGAGGTTGGATTTGAATGTGGAGTTCAGTAATGAAGTGGAAGAGCCTGCTGTGGCAGGTGGGAGAAATGAAGGCAATGGGCTTGGAAGTAATAGGGAGGTGGATAATATGGAAGGGATTGGGTTCTTTGAGGGTCTTGATGAATTCTTGAATAGTTTGCCGATACTTTCTGTTGTTGGAGATGATAAGATTAAAGCTACTTAGTGAAGTAAGGCTTTTTCCGCTCTTTTGGTTTAGGTTGTGGTGTTGGCTTGTTGCTGTTGGTGTAGGCTTTAGCTTTTGTCTTTTCTATTAACTGTAGCGGAAATACTTGAATTTAGATATCTTGGAATCCATGTAGTTGGAATCTGTTACGTAAGATGTTACGTGGCCCAAAATTCGAAAAATTTCTTCCCTTTTTGGTATATATAATCTTCTGCTTCTGAGTTCTGAGTAAGGCATTAAGATATCTTTTCTCTCGTTTACAGTGTATCATATTATTAGCCAAGTGCTTTCTTAACTTAAGAAGTGTTACTTATTCTGCTCAGGTTTGTTTTGTTGCACAAGAATTTTGTTCCTCCAACTCAAAAGGCCATAGTGCAAAGTATAGGTGTTTCTCTGGTGGTGAAATCAGTAGCATGATTGATCAATCTTTGTTTACCTTTCATGGTTACTGCTTCTTTCTGTTTCTGTTCATTCACTAGAGAAATTTGTGTGTTCCTTGCTTGCTGAATGGAATGAAGAGTTAAGTGACAGCATACATTGCTTGCTTCATTCATCCTCGTTGCTTTGTAAGGTAAGGAAAACAAGTAAGCTTTTTGTCAAGAATTTCTTGCTGAGGTCTAAGGTAAGGGACATAAACGGCTTTGTAGCGACTCTTTCTTTTTGTAGTCGGTGTAGCAAGGTATTCTCACTTACCTGTAATTAGAGTCTGCAGGATCAAGAAGATACAAATGCTATTCAACCGATGCTTTGTGCACGTTTACACACTCCAGTTGTGCTGTAGTGAAGGTTCAATTTGTCTATTCATTAAGTTTGTTCAAGCCGTTAATGATGAAACTGTTTAGAGGCTCTAAATGCTCCTGTACGATTTGTTTTTCCCCTAATTATGAGGATCACATGTTTGTTGTTTCTGGAAAAGCAAAGCCATGCGAACAAAACCAGGCTCATACATTTTGTCTGTGTATTTGACCATGTATCTTTCAAGGATCAAAATTTCTTACTTATTGACACTGCTTAAAACATAGTTCTTCTCGAACATAGCTACAGGTCTGGCTTGAATTTGAATCAAGGTCAACTCTCAAGCAAATCTAATGTTTGTGGTGCTTAATTGTGAATAGTAAAGTTAGCTTTCAAGGCTGATTTGATTGTTTTTATAAACTAGTATCTTCCAATCCTGTAAACGCTTGAGAAAGATGAACGAACTACTAAAAATGTTTTCATTACAGATTTACAGGGATGGTGGTCAACGGTCAAAGCAAACATGGGAATCACCGTCCGCGTTTTTTATTTTGGATAAACATTAAATAAATGGTTCGGTCTAACGATTTTAAAGAATGGGCCTAAAATTTGATCAAATTGGGCTTTTAATGTTTGTTTGGCGAAGATGATACTAGTTAAAAAAAAACATCAATCAAAGCAATCATATATGAGGAAAAAATAGCAAAAGCATCTCGAGATTCGAAGCCGCGACAAAGCGAAAGAGTGACAGAGAGAAGACAAAAGAGAAAAAGATTAGGCGATGGGTGTAGAGAAGCAAGTCATCAGACCCGGCACCGGTCCCAAACCCGCTCCAGGTCAAACCGTCACCGTCCATTGCACCGGATTCGGTAACCTTATCGTTCTTTTCCTCTGCATGTCTTTGAAATTTTTTTCCATGATAGCAAAAATGGATCTATACAACAAATCTGATCAGGACAAGCTTTCTGATCCGGTAATAGTTTTCTTGGTGGGGGAGTTGATGTAATTTAGTGGTTATGTTCTGCGAGCAGAGTGTTTTGTTTCCTTCGGGGTCGTGAGAGTAACCTTAGGTCATAATAATTTTGTTGTTTTTGTTTGCTCATCTAAAACTTCATAAGAATCGATCTCTTGTTTAGCTTTGCAATTGTGTAGCTTTTCAGATACTTGATTATCTTATAATCCATTTTCTTGTAATGGGAATGAAACTCTTTAATTTCGTCTACCTTTGTGGATCTTATTTCGGAATCTTTGTTTCTTTCAGGGAAAGGTGGAGATCTATCCCAGAAGTTCTGGAGGTAAAGGATTCATCATTGTAATATTTGATTCAATGATCAATAGAATGCTTACTTGTTCTTATCATCCACACACACTTGTTTATAAACCCTTATGTTTTGTCTGAAAATTTTGTTAGTTTTGGTACTTCCTAAGCTTAATTGTGTGTTTTGCTCTTGTTATATAATACTATAGTACAAAGGACGAGGGCCAAAAACCTTTCTCGTTTCAAATCGGTAAAGGTTCTGTGATCAAAGGTAACAAACTTACTCTCTTTTCATGGTTTGACTCATCATATCATCATATCTATGAATCTATTTTCCTTTTTTTGTCGGATTCAATTGTTTTAATTTGCTTACAGGATGGGATGAAGGCGTTATTGGAATGCAAATTGGAGAAGTTGCTCGCTTGCGGGTATGTATACCGCTTCTCTCATCATGAAAATAGATTTGATTCTTAGTCCTTCGTGTTCCTCTTTCCCAAGTTTTGCTTCATGAATTCTAAGCTCTGTGTCTCTCTTTTACTTAGATCTTGTTGTAGTAGAAACCATTCGTGTGTATGTGTGTGTAGTAATGTCTTCGGTGATTTTTAACATGTTTGGCTTGCGATTTATCTTCTGAAGTGCTCTCCGGATTACGCTTATGGTGCTGGTGGATTTCCGGTATGGGGAATCCAACCAAACTCGGTTCTCGACTTTGAAATCGAAGTACTGAGCGTGCAGTGATGATCTCTCTCCAGCTCCAAACTGTGGGAAGATTATTATTAATCTATAAAAGAAACTAAACTTGAATGTTAAATTATCAAAGTGGTGAAAACCCTTTTATCTTTTATTGCTCATGCGATCTCGATGAAACAGACTTTGTGATGTCATTGCTTTTTCTAAAACTCTATGTGATGAAACGCTTGATCTAAATAAAAGACCCGTCTCGTGTTTCAATTCGAATGTTTGTATTATTGCAGCTTATTATGAGATTATTGTTTTGTCATTTTGCATTTTTCTAACTATTAAGTGTTGGATGCTTAGGATGTTTTATTATGATCAAAACTCACAAATACATTATTTCAATTGTAATTATGTTGTAATAATTCATGTGTAAGCTTGAAGTGTTTTTTTTTTAATTATACACAGTTTTCCCAAGGTCCAAAAGACTAATACAGTAATGGTCTAATACAGTAATTACTGTTGTTAATATCGAATCAAAGGAAGAAAAAGACGAAAGTCAAAAACTTTTTCAGAACAGAACAAAAGAAAGTAAGAAAAGAGGAAATGTGAAGAGAGAAGTCGTGCGGGTAATTAAGCACTTAAAATTCCCGTGCATTTCTTTAATCATCACTTATGTCCCTTTCTCTTTTTCTTTTCTTCATTTTTTTCTCATTTGCATTTTCATACTTTTACTTTTCTTTTTCTTTTCACCCACATTCCCCCCAATCAAATAAGACTTTTTAAAATAAATGAAGTCTACAGAATATGAATAAGAAAACAAAAGTATTGAGCTAATTTTGGCGCTGTATAAGCTAGATGTCTAAATTGTTTTTAAACTAATAATAATAAAAAACGGTGGTTGGCTTTTATTCTTTTCCGTCACAATGGGTGTTTGAAAACACAACTCGTACCTGAACAAATGTATTAAAATATACTACATTCATGATAAAAAACGCTTGAGCACACTTTCACTAACTTAGCTTTCAATGAAATTAAAGACCTAACCTGAAATATTATTTAATTAGAAATTAATTAAGGATAACAAAAAAAAAAGCTTGAGCAACACTTTCACTAACTTAGCTTTTAAAAGAAATAAGAGAAAACGTATGGACTTTTTACTTTAACGAACAATCAAGAAAGTATATAAAAAATTCTATTGGATACAAATTTTAGAAGAAAAACAATAGTATTTAATAAATAAAGTATAACCTGAAATTATGGACCGTGAGACTTTGTCATCATATATACCATAATTACGTATATACACGTTCGGCCCCCTTGTCCCATTTCTTTCAAGCAAAGCACAATAAAATTTGCCACCGTCTTAATTACAAGATTAATTTCCAAGTAACATACTGTATCTTTTTTTATATATAATCGAAATTCCAATTGTATAACTCAAATTATGTAACCTTTTGCGTATGTTAATTCTAAGAAATACATAAAAAAANAAAAAAAAAAAAAAAAAAAAAAAAAAAAAAATTAAACTTAATATATTTGTAAAAATTCACCCAAAAACCGAATCAAACCAAACAAATCGAGAGCGTTTAAAATTGGTTATATATAAAGTATAAAAAGGGCAAAAACGTCATAAAAGCTTTTTATAAAGCCTTGTTACTCTTGTTGCCACTCACCTCTTTAGAAACTCTTCGTAAAAAAGTTTATACAATATATTGCTGGTTGGTCACTTTCATCTCTCTTATCCCTTAGCTTTTCCATTGATTCAGCTCAAAAACCAAAAGTCTCATCGTTTTCTCTGGATCTGAGCAAACATCTTTCAAATTAAAGGTATCAAGTTTCGATCTTTCTCTCTACTTTGTTATGTAGTCTGTGTCACTGTTTTCTCTGTTTGTATATCAGAAAAGTTTGGTTAAAACGGTTTAATTCGTGCGTGAAATTGGAAATTTATGTAATCTAAGTCTGAATCTAGCTTAGAACATTGTGGCTTTGTGTATGCTCTGAGTTGTAATTGTAAAATGTAGCCTAATTTTTAGTGGAATGGAACTCACTTGGTACATGTTTGTAAATCTCTGGTCTTTACTGTTTTGATCTCTGGATTTAGCCCATTTGTGGTGTTGATGAGATGCTTCATTCGATTTTGCACAGATACTAAAGTTGATTGAATACAAACAAAGCAGTGGATGATCAGAATCAATTAGTGTGTATAAGAGGAGGAGAAAGAGAAAACAGCATGTGTATTGCCGTATACCGTAAAGTTTTGCGCTTGAATCTGTATTGCCGCGTGATTCTGTAAATTGTTTTACCTTTTCAACCAACCTTCAATACTCAAATCCTCTTCTTTCTTATTCATCTTCCCTTCCTTTTTCCGATATATTTTTAAAACACTTTTGGAAATGGGATCCCAACATTTTTATGTGTACTATTGTGAACAAAGAATCAGCTAGACCAAAAAGCTCACTTTCCTTCCACAACAAAAGTTTCCTCCTTTGTTTGGTATCTATCTCTTTTTTCATTCAAGATTTCCTCATAGTTATGGTGTGCCAATCACCTGGTAAGACAAGATTTCGAGCATTGAAGTACGAGACAGGAGCCGCTAACAAACCAACAATTGTAGTGAGAGTTATTGAATGCTATCAACCCATGGATAATTGCCAGGTTTGTATCACAAGTATTGGTCTTGTTTTTCACACTTTTTAGCTTATAGTTTTAGTCTTTTAACACTGTTATTGTTTGATTCTTTTGTGTTTCAGGCTGAATACTTCAGACTTCTACTCAAACCAGTCACGTAGTTGGTTGGTGTTTTTTCGCTGTGTTTTTCAATCTGAGAGTTTTTTCGTTCGTCTTTCTTTTACTATTTTCTCGAAAAAGGGCACAAGAAGTATTGCATTCACCCGATTGAGCAACTTAACAATCGGTAAGCTAATCTTCCCTCATTACTCTTCTTATATATTTGTTAACTTTATCATTCTTGAGCTGATGTTTGCCTCTCTTCTGGTCTACAGTGTTCTACTTTTTAAAATTCCCTTGAGTTAAGCTGCAAGAGCATGCCTCTTGATTCGAGGCAACGGGATTTGCCTTTGGGCTTAAGTCCTCAAGCTTGCTTCGAGGATATAGCAAGTCGGTCTGTCCATCCTGGAATTCCTCTCCCTGAGCTTGGGAAACTATATGCAGCTGAGCTTCAGGCTCGCTGTTTGCAGCCACCACCATTCCAGTCTTTACTGTGCAGCCATGATAAAGAGTCTTGTGGAAAACGATTCTCACGGTCTGGCATGCGGTCTTGGTGCCCTGCTGCTACTACTACTCCACATGGAGCATTAGAGTCTTCTCAGAAAAGACTTTTGATATTCGATCAGTCAGGAAACCAGACTCGTCTATTACATTGTCCATTTCCTCTACGGTTTCCATCTCACGCGGCTGCAGATCCAGTGAAACTCTCTGAGTTACACGGTTTACAGAAAGCTTTCAGGGAAGATGGTGAAGAGTTTGATGAGAACCATTCAAATGGAAAAGAGTCGGAAATGCATGAAGACACTGAGGAGATCAATGCATTGCTGTATTCAGATGATGATGATTATGATGATGATTGCGAGAGTGATGATGAAGTAATGAGCACTGGTCACTCTCCTTATCCAATTGAAAGCGTTTGCAACAAAAGGGAATTGGATGAAATCGATGGTCCTTGTAAAAGGCAGAAACTAATGGATAAGGACAACAACATTAGCGACTCATCATCACTTGTGGGCACTAAGAGTTCCACACAACTCAATGGATCGTCCTTTCTTAAGGACAAAAAGCTCCCTGAATCAAAAAACATCTCGACCAAAGAAGACACTGGTTCTGGTCTGAGCAACGAGCAGTCGAAGAAAGACAAGATCCGCACTGCTCTGAAAATACTCGAGAGCATAGTCCCGGGTGCAAAAGGAAACGAAGCTCTCTTACTTCTGGACGAAGCAATTGATTACCTAAAGTTACTGAAACGAGACTTAATATCCACGGAGGTTAAGAACCAAACCTCCACCACTCACAAGTCGCCAATCTTGTTGGTTAAAGAGACAACATGGGGAACAAGAAATCTGCAGACAGATAAGGCTTGAAGATTCTCAGGAGTTAGAACGTGTGAAGTGGTTTTTAGGTACGTATCCTGTGCACCAGCTTTTTAGCTGTATATAGTGGACTACTTTAGGTAATATATGCTTCTGCAATTTCAAAAAGTTAAAGAAGAAAAAGAGGTCACTTTCTTCTTCTCTGTGTGGAATAAAAGCCAAAGTCGTCATGGTCATTGATCGACAATGATTATCTTTTTTGGCTGAGTGTGGATGGTGAAATCAAAAGGCAATGTTCAAAGTCTGATCTCAAACTCGCGTGGTCTATGAATCTCCCTAAAGGTGAAAAAATATCTCTGACCCACTCTCTTTTGTCCATATGATGACTAAGTGGGTCCATGAGTTTATGAATGTTGATGTCATTGTTCATATTACTATTAATTTAAATGTCTGTAATAATGCAAACCATTCCTTTGTCCTTTGCTTCAACCCACATGTTACTGATTTTGTTGTGTCTGTTTTGTTGTATTGTTAAATGGTTTTGTAATAAACAAATGGGGTTTTTTTGTTTTGAGTTTCCATGAGGGACATAAACATCAAATCTTTATGTCACTTATTCCATATTAGAAACCAATAAGCATTACAAATTAGGATCAAACAAAAGCTTTTTCTTTCCAAAGAATCAAAATCAAGAAGATACAAAATCATCACTTCAAGAAATTGAGTTCCTCCAGCGTCTTGGTTTCCTGGTGGGTTGATGATCAACACCAGCTTGTTCTCCTCCGGAGGACAGTTCATGACTCTCCTGTCCGCTCATCTTAGTAAGTTTACTTAGCTTCTTCCAACCGCTGCTCCACGCGGAAGAAGACGCCGTGTGCTTCACTTTCCCGGTCTTCTCAAACTGTCTTTGCATCACTTCCATCTCATTCTGAAGCTCAACGTACTTGGTCTTCACCGTCTCTAGCTCGAATTTCAACGTGTTAATATCCTTCTTCGCCGCAGCCCACCCTTCCTGTTTTCAAAGTTATCATAAGAATTAGAAAAAAAGGAATTTGTGTGAACTTTGATGATTGTTTTCTCTTACTTGCCTGAAACGATTGTGGTGTTGCTTCGATCAATGTCTTGCGATTTGGGATCATTGGTTGATACGTACCCATGGCTTCTCCCAACGTAGTTGACTCCTTGAGTGATGTGTTGGCTAAGGCATTGCTGATTTTGACTTGCTCCGAGAAGAGAACTTGAACCACCACTCGCAATGGTAACCGCTCGTTCTGAGCCGCGTGCATACATGCATCCATTGATAGCTTTTGACAGTCCATCACTCGGCATAGCCGTTTCCTCTCGTGCTCCGACAATGTCGGATGCGCCTATCACAACAAAAACACCATAGAATCAAAGCATCACTGAAGAATGTAAGAAACAAGATAAATCGCATTGTTTTTGCCTACCACACATAAGTTGTTTAAAACACACACACATACTGTTTCAGGCAGCTACTAAGGATTTTTATTGACAAAAAAAGTCAAAACAATTGTCATTCCACAGTTTTAATTGAATCTTGAATTATGCAAGATTTGATTCCACAATTTCTTAGTATTAAAATGTGGAACATTCTACGAATTTACAAAAAAGACCTTTCATATAAGTATGTACCTTGAGATATGAATCGATAGCTCTGTAGAGTCCATCGTCACAAGTCCTAGCAGATTCAGGTAACGCCTCAGCCAACACCTGAAACTTTGTCAACGGCAAATTCCGATCTCTTGCAACTTCAGTGAGATAACTATCCACAAGCCTCGCCACTCTCATCTTCGCATTCTGATTATTATTACCTCCATTATTACTACTATTCGCTCTCGGAATCCCGGCATCGGCGTACATTGACGGCGACGGCGACATTCTACTCGGACTCGATCCTTCAGTCTGTTCTTGAACGAGAAAATGTTCCAACAATCTCTGAACAAGATCAACATCGTACATTGTCTCTCCTTTGTTGTTATATCCAGGAATCAGAAGATCTTGAAGAGTCGCTTGTTCGAATTGCATCCCGACGCGTTTCTCGAGCTCCGTGATTAGCGCCGGAGCTACTTTGAGCATGTTGGCTGCTCTAAGGAGACGGAGAAGGAAGCTACAAGAGACTGAATCTTTCTGTGGTGGGATTATGCTGATTAAGGATTCGACGATCATGCGTTGGTCTTTTGGGCTGATTCCGACTCCGGCGAGACAAGCGACGGAATCTTGATGTCCGTTTGTTTTTCCGGCGGAGAGGACCATGTGTAGACCACCTTTCCAATCAGGACCTGAGCTTCCTCCGCTGCTGTTGCTTCCACAGCTTACACTCATTTCGTCTCCTCCTAAACCTAATCCTCCTCCTCCAATGGCGGACATTGCTGGAGCTACTGCAACTCCTCCTTCTTTGATTAAACCCGGAAGCCATTTTCCGGCGTAATGCATAATTGCAGCTCCCAGAAGTTCAAATCTCATACCTTTCACCTGTTTCAAGCATTATTGTTGGAAGATTTAGATACGCACACCAAGTGTTTGTGAAAATGCTCGACAGAAATTAATCTATTTTACCTTAATTGCGGTGATTACACGAACGAAATGATCGATTCTCAAGATAGAGACATCTTCGAACCACCAATCTGGAGGAACAGGCTGGCTATTAGTGTTCCTACTCGGACTACAATAGAAACTTGAATCCTTTGATTCGTTCCATCTCGGACTAGAACTCGCGAAATTTGTCGTCGATGGAGATGGAGTTTTCCCTGTGTAAGCCCATCTAATCCCTTTTGGATTACTACAAGCTTTCCAAGCAATAGATTCACTACACCTCCTTACAATCTGAAGATTCTCAGCCCAAGGTGAGAGCTTTTCACAGCTTTTTAGGACCAATATCGAGTCTCTCCATGAAGACAGAACCACATAGCTGAGAAAGGCTTCTGTCTTGAAGATTAGATTCCCTTCTTCAAGATCCTCTGTCATCTCAAGATACTCAGCTGCACAACGCAGACCTGATATGTTAGTTGCCGTGAGATCCACGGGAACTCCGTAGCAGAATTTGGATGCAAGCTCAAACGCTTCTGGTCCTCCTGGTAGATCATCAAGAATAAGGATCGTCGGGTCAGGATCTCGTGACTCGTAGATCAATCTGTTCATCTTCCCGCTACGTGAAAGCAACGGATACTGAAGGAAAGAAACAGAAACCCTTTAACTACAGAAAATTTCTGAAGTTTCATCAGCTTAATATTATTGACTCAAAGAACATGGATTTACCTTGTGCAGGTGAAAGTTCATGTCGCCGATTTTAACCAGAAGATCGCTGGGGATATCCGTAGCAACAAACCTAATCAAAAGCAAAGGTTTTTAATATGAATCTTAACTTCCTTAACAAGGAAACATGTTGTTTTGCAGCTACAGTAGTGTTCTTTTAAGTTTAAGGACATTACCAAGATTGGCCTCTAAGCTCAAAACCATCAGTCTTGACGCCACCATGCTTGTTAGGACTCAAAACTCCATTACCATACTCTCTTCCTCCTCCTCCAACCCCGGCATCGCTCTCAGATTCCCACATCATTCACAAATTTACACTCACTGTGATGGGAGCAAGAGATGACCAAGAGAAGATATGGAGAGGATGAGAAGATCGAAGTGAAACAAACAGTTCCACGAAAAGAGAGATTGATTAGTTTTGGTTATAAAGATGAAAGAGAGTGAGTGAAAGTGAGAGTGAGAGTGTGAGAGAGAGAGAGATATTATCCCCACATGGGATGCTTTGAGAATGGAGCTTTCTCTGAATAGTCTATTTTCTCAGAGAGATTTTAAAAACCAAAGTCTCTGATACATCTACAGCCTGTGATGTAATGGGCTAAAAACTCTCTGCTTCTCAATTATCATAATAATTTTTATTTTTATTTGTAATATAATTTTTGCCCATTCTTATCTTATATATAGTTCAAGATATTCTATCTGTCTTTTTAGATTTTACATAACATTATTAGATTACTGACAGTTGTTATATGTTTTTCAGTGAAGATATGAGTTGGTTAAGAGAAGGAAACAAAAGAAATATGATTGGGTGCATAAAAGAAAATGGGAGGGACAAGTTGGAGAGTGAGTGTCATTAACTATGACAAAGCCTCGTTCCTTCTTCTTTGCCTGTCTGTTTTTGATAATGTTGAATCTTCTCTGTATACAATGCATTTAACTTTCTTTTTGTATCTTTGCTTCCTTTTCTTCTTTGAGGCTTCTCTTATGGGTCCATTTCCCTAACTTCTCTTTTCAATTTTGCATATATCTCCTCTTACTTTCTTTCATATTATTCCTCTTTATTTCCCCAATCTTCATATTTGGAATGTTGTTACGGGTTACAAAAGTAAAAGTAAGTCATTCACTTAACAATTTGAGATCCAAAAGCATTACTTGGTTCTCTTAGAGATACGAAATATCATATAGACGGAATTACCATAATAAATACCAATCTTGAGAACTTATGACTTTAGATATTACTACTTCATGAAGTTGAACATATAAATAATGTTATGTAGGTTATATCTTATTCACAATAAGTATTTCAATGTAATGACAAAAAAATGGAAGGAAAAGTTGGAGGAAAATTAAAAGAGGGCATTAAAAACAAAGGTTGGTCATACATACATTAATGGAGATAGAGAAGAAGTGGTCCATAAGAATGTCATTTAGGTACATACCTATATAATTAGTGTGGTCAATACAAAAAGATGATGCATTCAACATATTAAACTGTTGATTAATATGCCGGGGATAACAGGCTGATGACTCCCAAGAGCTCTTCTTATCGACAGTGTCATACTGTCATGGTACAACAAGATCAGGTTCGAATGGCTTTATGAAGTAGTTAGATTAGAATGACTGAACCACCTTTTTTCGTACAACTTTTTTGTTTTTGTTTTTCAACTTATTTCTGTAGTTATTTTTTGGTTTTTAAGATTCAATCACATTGTACTATAGAAACATATGATTGATGATTGATGGCCATATTGAAGAACCAATCACCACGTTATAATTAACGCTTACCTCCACATACAGAATGGCCATGATTATATAATGGCCACATACTGATTGGATTGTTACGATGGGTAAATACAAAACGCAATAACGTGATCTTATATACGCATATCAATATTATCATATACACATCATTTGCTTACATATAAAATTGCACATTATTGATGATGGTAGTGGTGATAAAGGTGCCACGTCGCCTTCTATGTTAAAAGCTTGTAAAATTGTCGGTTCCAATCAGACCGGATCTAGTCATCTGACGGCTGAGGGAAAACGTAATGATAAAATCTTACGGTCAGGATCAACCTCAAGTCACTTCCCTTTCGGTTTTATTTGGGCTCAAGAACAGGCCCAAGAAGAGAAAAGAGAGAAAAGAAAAAAAATATTCGGACCCTCTAATTAGCAAGAAGCTTTAAGGGTAAATCAGTAATTAGAAGTGTTCTTCAGGTCTTCTTTCTCATTCGAACCAGAGAGAGAGACCACTCAGTCTCAGCAAAATCTTTACTTCAGAGATTAATGTGGGTTTTAAGGTTATGCTAGCGAGATCAAAGCTTGCTCTAGATGTGAGCATAAGATCACAGTCTTTGCTGAGAATCTCCTGTTACAAGATTCTCACATCTGGATTTTGCGGCGGCGGAGATGATGACGGCGGTTTACCGAGAAACGGTGGTTCCGAGTCATCCAACGAATGGGAGAAGCTTCTTAAACCATTCGATCTCGATTCGCTCAGGAATTCAATTCATAAGATCACTCCTTTTCAGCTCTGTAAGCTACTTGAGTTACCTCTCGACGTTTCTACATCAATGGAGTTGTTCTCATGGACCGGTTCTCAAAAGGGTTATCGTCACAACTTCGATGTGTACCAAGTTCTTATAGGTAAGCTCGGTGCGAATGGTGAGTTTAAAACAATTGATAGATTGTTGATGCAAATGAAAGAAGAAGGAATCGTTTTTAGAGAATCCCTTTTCATTTCGATTATGAGAGATTACGCAAAAGCTGGCTTTCCTGGACAAACTACGAGATTGCTGTTGGAGATGAGGAATGTGTTTTCCTGTGAACCCTCTTTTAAATCTTACAATGTTGTCTTGGAGATTTTGGTTGCTGGTAATTGCCATAAAGTTGCAGTCAATGTGTTCTACGATATGCTTAGCAGGAAAATTCCTCCAACGCTTTTCACATTTGGTGTTGTGATGAAAGCTTTCTGTGCGGTTAATGAAATCGATTCCGCTCTGTCTCTGCTTAGGGAAATGACGAAACATGGCTGCGTCCCAAACTCTGTGATTTACCAGACTCTTATACATCCGTTATCCAAGTGTAATAGAGTGAACGAAGCGCTTCAACTTTTAGAGGAGATGTTTCTGATGGGTTGTATTCCTGATGCTGAGACGTTCAACGATGTAATCCTTGGTCTCTGTAAGTTTGATCGGATTAACGAAGCTGCTAAAATGGTGAACCGGATGCTGATCAGAGGGTTTGCTCCTGATGATATAACCTATGGTTATTTGATGAATGGTTTATGTAAGATAGGCCGGGTTGATGCTGCAAAGGATCTTTTTACCAGAATTCCAAAGCCGAACGCTCTGATCTTCAACACTCTTATTCACGGGTTTGTGACTCACGGAAGACTTGATGATGCTAAAGCTGTTTTATCAGATATGGTAACGTCTCATGGCATTGTTCCTGATGTCTGTACGTTTAACTCGCTGATCTATGGATATTGGAAGAAGGGTCTTGTAGGTTTAGCTCTGGAAGTTCTTCGCGACATGAGGAATAAGGGATGTAAGCCTAACATCTACTCTTATACTATTTTAGTTGATGGTTTCTGTAAATTGGGAAAGATAGATGAAGCCTACAATGTTCTGAATGAAATGTCTGCCGATGGACTGAAACTCAACACTGTTGGTTTTAACTGTTTGATATCCGCTTTTTCCAAGGAACATCGAATCCGCGAGGCCATAGAGATTTTCAAAGAAATGCCAAGAAAAGGCTGTAAACCCGATGTGTATACATTTAATTCGCTGATATTGGGACTCTGTGAGGTCGACGAAATAGAGCATGCCTTGTGGTTACATAGAGACATGATATCAGAAGGTGTTGTGGCCAACACTGTTACTTACAACACGCTGATTAATGCGTTTCTCAGAAGAGGCGAAATCAAAGAAGCTCGTAAACTAGTCAATGAGATGGTTTTCCAGGGATCACCGCTTGACGAGATAACCTACAATAGTCTGATAAAAGGGCTTTGCAGGGCCGGGGAGGCCGATAAAGCGAGAAGCTTGTTTGAAAAGATGTTAAGTGATGGGCTTGTACCGAGCAGCATCTCCTGCAACATACTTATAAACGGGCTCTGCAGAAGCGGGATGGTGGAAGAAGCGATTGAATTTCAGAAAGAGATGGTTCTGAGAGGATCGACACCAGACATTGTGACGTTTAATAGTCTGATAAACGGTTTGTGTAGGGCCGGTAGGATCGAAGATGGTTTGGCAATGTTTAAGAAGCTTCAGGCTGAAGGAATATCGCCTGATATGGTGACATATAACACTTTGATGAGTTGGTTGTGCAAAGGAGGTTTTGTTTATGATGCTTGCTTGCTGCTGGATGAAGGTATTGAAGAAGGTTTTGTTCCAAATGATAGAACTTGGTCAATTTTGTTACGGAGTCTTGTTCCGCAAGAAACACTTGATAGACGAAGGTTGTATAATGCAGTCTAAATGTTCAATGATAAGAAAAGAAGTTTGTTTGGTTAATGTAAATGTGGAATGCGTAGTATTGTCACCAAAATTGTGATTCAGGTTCCTCAATTATTCAATTAAAACGTCTATTGGGCTACCATTAAGGCTTTGAGGCCCATGGGTTGATGGATATGTCGCTCTGATAATTTGCTGTAACTCTTCGTTTGGTCCTTGGGTATCTGGGCTAAATAGACGTATTGTGTGTAAATAATATATACTTTGCACACAAAAAAAAAAAAAAAGTGTAAATAATATACAAAAATATTCTGACAATTAATTGAGGCATGTTACCATATTTTTCTTGTAGTAGTAATTTACACCTTTTAAAAATTATTGTAACTTGTATCGTAAATACCTAATGATTTTGTTTCACTTGACAATATTGTTCTGCATCTTGTAACTTGTAATGTATATCATGATTTTGTTTCGTTTTGCCTTTTGGTAATCATTGTGCTTACTTTGCTTAACTAGTAAAACAAATATTCTGACATTTAATTCAGGCATGTTACCTTACTTTTCTTGAACTAGATTACACCTTTTGTTTTGTTTTTTTTTAATCGCGAATTGTACTGCAGATCATGATTTTGTCGTATTTTTCTTCATCTTTATAGAAAGTAAATTTTGAAAATCTGATAAATCATAGTAGATAGTAGTAAATATGGATAAATACAACGCTCATAAGATCAGCCGAAGAAACAAAAAAAACATTCTGAGATATAATTAAAAAAAAAAAGAGAGAGAAAAATAAGGAATCATCTCTAAGCAAAACTCATATATTTCCTAAAATAAATAAATAAATAAAATTCTTCAAATCAAAGAAGCTTCTTTTCCTGGAACCTACATCACCAAAACGGCAGCGGTTAACATAACCGCCACGGATCCGAAGACGGTGTAGCTGTTCGAAACGGCGGCGCCCACAGAAGGACCAGGAGCTTCAGTCGGCGTATCAGAGATCGCTGATGGAGTCACAGCGGGCGAATCGGAGGTAGGAGAATCAGCAAGAGGCGGCGATGGAGGCGAAGAGGATGATTCTGGAGTCAATGCAGCTGCTGGAGAAGGAGAAGGAGAAGGAGTTGTCGTCTTCTCAGGTGAAGGCGCCGGTGAGATCCGCCTTCCTCCGACGTTGGATGGAGCTGGAGCTGGAGCTGGAGATTGAGCTACCGTTGAGGAAATCAAAAGAGCGGTGAGAAGAACAAACCCTAGAGATTTCGAGAAAGCCATTTTAAAAGAGAGAGAGAGAGAGAGAGAGATTTCGAATTTTGCTGTTTATGGTAAGCTTTTTGGGGAGTGTTTTTGCTTAATTGATTTTACGAACTCGGGGATACGGTTTCTTATATAGAGAAGAAGAGGGGTCCACTGTTTTAAGGTGTATGGTGGATCTTCACCGTTGATATGAAAATACTAGGACCGACTTAAATCGGACGGTTGAGATATCATTATACAGAAGAAAAGCATAAAGGGTGGGGACAAGACTAATCAGAAAGAAAAAGAAGAGAACGCGTTGGCTCAAACCCCCCCTTGACTACGGCGCTAACGGCTCTATGACAGCTGTGAGTATGGAATCACGAGCGTACACGTGTTTGTTCTCTAGACGCGTGATGTAAAAGGAAAATATGGCCGTTGTGTTGTGATGATAATTTTTTTGTATTTATTTTCTTCCATAATTAAGAAATTATATGTTTTGTAATTTTGATATTTTTAGATTTAGAATAAAATATTTTATCTCCTACATATTGTTGTTATGTGTTTATTATTTATATACTAAACACATTAACTGTAATATTTTTACTTGTATTCGTTCAGAGTCCAAGTTTCTAGTGAATTTATGTAGAGATTTGAACGGAATAGAGATGATATACTATAAATTCTCGAATTTGAATAGAGATGGTATGCCAAAAAAAATTAAGTTACTAAATTTCTCTCAGTTATGATACTTTAATTATGGTTTACTTCGTTTACTAACATAACCTCTCCATGTGTGTTTGTGGACTGAAATCTTGTAGATCAAAAGGTCTATTGTAAAACTCATCTTTAAGTCACTGCTGTCAGACAAAATCTTTAACTTGTTCACATGGCTTTCAAGCTTCTCCATCGTCGACACAAGCTGCATCTAGTTAGTATGCTCGTCCATGAGTCTATAAGTCAAGCTCCGAAACCTGATTCAGTTTGTGAAATTTTTTGGATGAAAATCGGATCATGCGATATTGAGATTAAGTAACCTAAAAACACACCTCCACACTTTAGTTATGGTTTAAATGTGAAAATATGGTTTTACAAGGGAATCAAGCAAAAGAGGATGACACACTTCAAAAGTTCTCAAATGCTTCCTCAATTCACAGCTCCACAAATCAAAATGCAACTACTCAATCCAGTGAACAAGAAGTATCAATGATGAAGTAATTGTTGTAACACAAGAATTGTAAGAAAAATATCAGATCAAGATAAGATTAGAACATAAACCTATCTAATCAATTTTCTCAGATATATCAGAAGTCTTTTCTTGTTCCCCAGTGTCAATTTCTTTCCTGGTCTTTGAAGTATTGTATCTATATATTTCTTCCCGGTTCGGGTTTGATTCCATACGTCCTGGTTCTCAAGCTCTTAGGACTCAGACTCAGACTCGGTCTTCACCACAACATCGCCTTTGAACTTCAAACCATACATGTGGCCCATCTTGGTCCGCTTCGTCTCCAAGTATCTCTTATTCTCCTTTGTGATAAGACTCAACAGAGGGACTCTCCCAACAATGGCTAATCCATATCCCTTCAGACCGACATATTTAGCAGGATTATTCGTCATCAGCTTCATCGTCCTCACGCCTAAATCTCTCAGTATCTGCTTATTCACCAGGAATTAGTAAAACACATAGAAAAAATAGTCTTTTTTTAATATGGTGCTGTGATCTTGTTAATAATACCTGTGCGCCTATTCCATACTCTCTAGAATCAACAGGAAGTCCTAATTCCTCATTAGCTTCAACCGTGTCTCGGCCAGCATCTTGCAGATTGTAAGCTCGAAGCTTGTGTCCTAAACCGATCCCTCTTCCTTCATGTCCGCGAAGGTAAACTAACACACCGCGACCAGTAGACTCAATCTGCTGCATCGCAAGAGCTAGCTGGTTCCCGCAATCACACCTTGCAGACCCAAATATGTCTCCTGTGAGACATTCAGAATGAACCCTCACGAGAATGTCTTGACCGTCACCAATCTCACCCTGCCACAATTTCAGACAAATGGGATTCAGCTAAATCCTCAGATGTTTTGAAGTCAAATCACCAAAAGATTTTTCATTAAAGCAGTTGCTCTAACCTTGACCATCGCTATGTGCTCTATTCCGTCTAGTATGGACTTATAGCAGTAAGCTGTGAAAGGTCCCCACATTGTCGGGATCCGAGCCGCAGAAGAACGTTCCACTAGTTTATCTCTCTTTCTTCTATATCTGTCATTTAGAAACAGACTAGTTTAGATCTTTAGCTGCAAGAGAAGCAGAGAAAAATTATAAGAGATACAAAGCCTTAAAATCTACAGTCCTTTACCTGATCAAATCTGCAATAGAAACAATTTTCAGATTATTCTCTGCTGCAAATTCACGGAGTTTAGGTAGTCTAGCCATGGAACCATCATCATCAACAACTTCACAAAGTACTCCAACAGGATCCAGTCCAGCTAAAACAGTAAGATCAACAGATGCTTCAGTGTGTCCAGCCCTTTTCAGAACCCCTCCTTCCCGATACTTCAGCGGGAAGATATGACCTGGGCGGTTGAAATCCTCGGGCTTTGAATCTCTTGATGCAAGAGACAATATCGTCGTTGCCCTGTCACGAGCTGATACTCCCGTTGTTGTACCATGTTTTGCATCCTATGAAGGCAAAAGTATGAACAAAAAATTAAATAAAAACCACAAGGACCATGATTGAAGCTTTTAAAGAGAAAAATACATACCACAGTTACTGTAAATGCAGTGCAGAGCTTTTCTTCATTCTCCTTCTGATTGACCATTAGAGGAAGGTGCAATCTCTCGAGATCATCGTCTTTCATGCTCACACAAACTATCCCAGTTCCATGTTTCACAATGAAAGCCATAGCCTCAGGTGTTGCTAATTGAGCAGCCATTACCAAATCCCCTTCATTTTCTCTATCTTCATCATCCACCACGACCACAAGCTGCAACATTACCATCAAATCAATCGAGAAGAAAGGAAAAAGGAAAAAAGAGAAAAAAGGTGAACACTTGAATTTTCACAAAGCAACGAACCTTCCCTTGGCGTATATCTTCAATGGCCTCGGGGATTGAAGAGAAACCTGGTGTAGGTAAATCCAACTCAAAGTCATCATCTTCGGCAACAAAACCATTGGCTGGTGCAGGAGCTGAATCTGCAGCAAGTGTTCCAAGTGAAACTGAATCAGCCTCCAATGGGTCTTCAATCCGATCATCAATGAGAGACCCATTAGAGAGAGGAGCGTTTCCGTTGGTGGATGAGAGCAGATCATCCTCTCTAGAGATCACTGCAGCCTTAACTTTTCCAGTGGTTTTAATAGCAAATGATGATGGATGGCTAGATGGTAAACTAATACGGTGTAGTCCATGGAGCAATGTAGTAGAGCTTTGGCTTAGTCTGCACAGAATCATCGAATCAGTAAGGCTATAACTAAGCAAAAAGATTATATGAAAAAACGAGTGAAGACGCAAGCATGCTCACGATCCATTCTAATCACAAATTCTCAGGTCACTGAAACGCAATCACAATTCATAGATCACGATCTAAGCTGAAATTTCGAATTAAATATTTATTCGAGTCAAAATCAATTAATCATAATCATATTCCCCCAAAATCAATTAACCAATGAACAAAAACAAAAGCGTAGATTAGAAAAAGAAGAGATTAGGGAGAGAAAGACCTCACCTTGAGCGGGAAAGAGAGATGGTAGAAGGAGATGATGACGATAAATTGATCGAAGACATTTTCACTCTATTCGGTCGACGAAATCAAGAAAACCCCTTTACGCAAAATCCAAAATTTGAGTATTAAATACTATAATCACGATCTCAGGGAAAAAACCCACTTCGGTTCTCTGATTATAATAGGGTAGAGAGAGAGAGAGATTGGATGCTTTAAGAAGAAGATGCGGGGAAAAGAGAGAGGATGGTGTTAGTTGCGGATGACGATAGCGATTAGCTCAGCTTTTCTTTATTTAATGGCGGCGCAAATTGGGAAAATGAAGAGGAGAAGAAGAAGAAGAATTTGATAATTCGGTTTGTGTGAGATAAGACAACTTGCTTGGCTATCTTGTCTTGCTCCAACCATTTCTCAAAGCCCACTTTTATAGACTTGTTTTTTTTCATCTTCTTTTCTTTTAGTCATTATACACCACAAAGATTTGCTTTTCTATAACTGTAATTATGTTTTTGATTTTTTTGTCTACAATCCACTAAAAGCAACACATTTGTGTATATAAATCACTATGCTACCAACCTTGGTCAAAAATATTGTACGTCTTTTCAACGAGGATAGAAGAAGCTAGCGATGGAATTTCAGATTTTGAAAACGATAATAGTAAAGGGATAATTGTTTGTATATAAATAAAATTTAGTTCAATCGACTTTTTTGTGTAACAAAGGTTTTAAACTAGTGGAAAATATAAATTCAGCTAAACATCATCTAAGTAGCATATTGATTGATTGTCTTTGATTCACGGTACATTAACAATCACATCGACATGTTTATTACATTTTATATTGTTTTTTTTTTTTTTTTGGTACATTGATGTGATCTTGCGATTATGCTAAACTTGGAAAACAAATATGTGATCTCACTTTACAACTCGGAATCAGATTCCCATCCTGTTCTCGATTATGCTAGTATGGTCTGAAGAAAATGTCAAAAAATAAAAGGGCTTGGACCATCCGAGATTCAAAATAATCCTTGGGTATAACTTATAGTAAGTGATAATTGATATTAAAATGTATATATTTATAATTATTTGAGTGGCAGCCCATTTCCATGAGATACCAACCGCACATTTTTATGTTTTTTCATCCTCGCTTCTTGGTCGGATGACCCATGCAACATAATGTATCCGTGGTTCAAGAAAATAAGATATACTATTTATACGTTTTGTTTATTGATGAAATCGATTAATAAATGTGGATTCTGTGTCTATGAGTTGTTGGTATTCCTAACACGAAAATGATGGTGAGATCTAACAACTGGATGTACGATGTGTATCTTTTTCTGTCAAGTGTCAACAATAAATGAATATATTAAAAATAAATAGAAAGATTATGATTGTTGATCCTCTGAACCAAAACGTAAGCCTTACAAGTGAGGGATCAAAGAACAGAGATATTTGAACAAATCGAGGAAAATTAAAATTTAAAACAAGAAATGCATTCAAGTACAAGTAGGTAGAGAGGTCGGACATTTTGAAGTAGAAGTCATCATCTTTATCAGATCCAAGTAGTCTTATCTCAATAGCAATGCAATCTACATGTTTTTAAGAAGGCATGCCATGGCTCAAATAAACGTCTCCTATTCTAAGACATTGATTGGTAGAGCATATAAGTGGGCATAATGCTTTTTTAAAACCCAATCACATATTAAGTGTAAGGTGAATACTACTGAGAAATTTTCATAGCGTTTGAGAAGATTAGTACTCACTAATCAGTATGGAAAAGACGAAGCCATCCATTTTCGTTAAAGGTGCACTCAAATTTCCATGAGCAATACATACTCCAGGTTTGCGCCAGACAAAGCTTTGCACTCATCAAATGAAATATTCTATAATTTCTTAAGGTTCTCACTATTAGGACATAAAGTCCACATCGGAAGTTGGAAGGGACCATAATCAATATATAAGGGATATGGGTCACTCCACTCATTGCCAATTGGTTTTGAGTTGGAAGCACATAGAACTTAACACTCACATTATCTCAAACAAGTTAACCGATGAAAGATATATATATATATATAAAGATATCTTCATCAATCTTGTGTATCAAAGTATATGATTTTATCAATTATACTCATGCAAAACACAGATAAATATCGGAGTTATTAACTTATCATGATATAGATTAAGAACATAGTATACGCCATCGCCGGTGGCAAAAATCTCAGAAAGGAAATTAGAGGATGTAAACAATCAGAGGTAGGTGTACGTACGTACTTGGGAATGAGTCAATGGATTTTGGTTCGGCTGAATTGACTATGGTTCCGGTTCGTTTGGTCCGGTTAAGAGGAAAAACCGAAGACTTTTTAGGTTCAGTTTAATTTCAATTTGGTCTTCACACATGAATCAGACATATCCATCCATCCATTCATCAGTTGATCTCCGGCGGGACACACTCAGCGACTGACTAATACTATACTTCGCCGTCACTCTCTCTCTCTCTCTAATCGCCGGCGATGGAGAGCTTCGCACTTCACTCTCTCTCCACCACCGCCACTTCCACCTTACTCTCCCATCATCATCATCATCCCTCTCGCCTCTCTCTTCTTCGTCGTACCTCCTCGAGATCTCCGCCTTCTACAATTTCCCTCCGATCTCACTCCGTTCAACCTCTCTCCTTCCCTCTCCTCAAACCAATTCCTCGATTCTCCACACGAATCGCCGCCGTACCACAAGACAACGCTCCTCCTCCTCCTCCTCCGTCTCCTCAACCGACGCAAGGAGCGAAACTCGTTCCTCTAATTCTCTCAATCTCCGTCGGTCTTCTCCTCCGATTCGCTGTTGCTGTACCGGAAGGAGTGACGCCACAAGGATGGCAATTACTCTCGATCTTCCTCTCAACAATCGCTGGTCTCGTCCTTAGTCCTCTCCCAGTGGGAGCTTGGGCGTTCATCGGTCTCACCGCTTCAATCGTCACCAAAACGCTTTCGTTCTCCGCAGCTTTCTCGGCTTTCACAAGCGAGGTTATCTGGTTGATCGTTATCTCTTTCTTCTTCGCTCGTGGATTCGTTAAGACAGGTCTCGGCGATAGAATCGCTACTTACTTTGTGAAATGGCTTGGGAAGAGTACTTTAGGTCTATCTTATGGCCTTACGCTTAGTGAGGCTTTGATTGCTCCTGCAATGCCTAGCACCACTGCTAGAGCTGGCGGCATTTTCTTGCCCATCATCAAGTCTCTGTCTCTCTCGGCTGGAAGTAAACCGGGAGATCCTTCTTCCAGGAAATTAGGCTCTTACTTGATCCAATCTCAATTTCAGGTTAGTTCTTGTGTATGCCCTTTGGTTCATGAGTTGACTTATTATATCACTTCTTGTCTCGAAATTGGGTCCAATGCTTAGTTAGTAGTGCGTTTAATGTGACGCTGAGAAACAAAGTTTGCAGTTTGCTTCAGTTTGTGTCTGAATCTGTGGGTTGCTTTGACTTGAGCCATATCTTCTGCCGTATCTACCATTGATACAGGACCTTTAGATTCATGAAAGTTTCTTCCTTTTTCTTAGTATTTGACTTGAGAGAAAATTTTGAAATTTTCGAATTCCTTTCATTTTTATCTACAGTTTATCGTGACTTCTTTGATTTTCAACCGAACAAGTCTTCCTTTTCCAATTCCGTTTTTTTAATTCTGGTCTGATTTTTGACAGTGCGCCGGAAACTCTAGTGCTCTTTTCTTGACTGCTGCAGCTCAAAATTTGCTGTGCCTCAAGTTAGCGGAGGAGCTTGGAGTAGTGATCGCTAACCCGTGGGTTTCTTGGTTTAAGGCTGCTAGTCTACCTGCAATCATATCACTTCTTTGTACTCCATTTATCCTCTATAAGCTTTATCCTCCAGAAACCAAGGACACACCTGATGCTCCAGGTATTGCTGCAACGAAGCTCAAGCAAATGGGCCCTGTCACTAAAAACGAATGGATCATGGTCGGTACAATGCTTCTTGCTGTCACTCTTTGGATCTGCGGGTAAGTCGTAGATAACTATCATATTTTGTATCATAGCCTTGGTTAAGATATGAACATTCCATGGGTTAATATTATATGCAGAGAGACTCTCGGAATACCAAGTGTTGTAGCTGCCATGATCGGTCTCTCCATACTTCTTCTGCTTGGTGTCCTAAATTGGGACGATTGCCTAAGCGAAAAATCAGCGTGGGACACATTAGCTTGGTTTGCTGTGTTGGTGGGAATGGCTGGACAGCTCACAAACCTCGGCGTTGTGACATGGATGTCTGATTGTGTAGCCAAAGCTCTCCAATCTCTCTCCTTGAGCTGGCCTGCTGCGTTTGGACTTCTCCAAGCAGCTTACTTCTTCATTCACTACCTTTTCGCAAGCCAAACTGGTCATGTTGGAGCGCTCTTCTCAGCTTTCCTTGCTATGCATATAGCAGCAGGTGTTCCGGGCATTGTAGCTGCACTTGCTTTAGCTTACAACACCAATCTTTTTGGTGCTTTAACTCATTACAGTAGCGGTCAAGCCGCTGTCTACTATGGAGGTATCTTAATATTCTCATCCAAGAACAGAGCAGGGCTCTCTCTTCATACTTAAGTGTCTTAACTTTTGCGTTTGCTTCTTTTTGTTTTGCAGCGGGTTATGTTGATCTGCCTGATGTATTCAAGATTGGATTCGTAATGGCTACAATCAATGCGATAATCTGGGGAGTGGTTGGAACTTTCTGGTGGAAATTTTTGGGTCTCTATTAAGAGGTCCCCAGAAGAAGTTGTTCTTTAAAGCTTTGCAAAGACCGGTACAATTCTTTGTTGATCATTCGGTTTTAAAGGCTTCATTTTTTCTACTTGCAATTAGAGAATCGGACATTCTTTGTCACATAGATATACAGAGAGGTCTATCTCTAATTTATTTCTCGTATGAAATATCGTATTTCTTTTCGTAGGAAGTTTAAGAAACAAGATGAAGAATTGTTTTGGGGGCGTTTTCCGCTAAAACGAAAATGTCTGGGTGATAATAAAATAGAGAAAAGGAGTGATTCTCCAAATTAACTATAATGCAGGGATCGATTTTAAAATTCTTGAAGCGAGGAACATGAAGCTAACTCTATACAATAACTCAAAACAAATTTAGCTCCACAAGCGTCACTCTCATATAGTATGTAATTGATGAGATGATGTTTCCTATATAGTACATTACCCATCATTCAATAATGTAGTTTAAACATGTGATCACATGTCGAAAGGATCAAATAATATCTTGGCGCTGCAAGCGAATTTAACCAACAACAAAAAAGAAAAACTTAGCTAATTAGAATAGTAACGACTAGGATTCTGATCTTCGGATTAATATATGATCATGACCAATAGCATCATTTTCAACATGAAGAAGTCTTTCATCTTCGAAGTTCCTTAAGAGTAATACTCGAGAGTTCATTTGTTACATAGAGTAACAATACTCACCAAATCTAGGAAAAAATAAATACATTGTTTTAATTTTAGAGTATTCATCTGAATATTTACATTCTGTAATCTAGTATATTATTTTAGAAGCAAGAATAATGAGAAAATTTTATTGAACTTTTTTCAATCTAGGAAGTGTATTTAAACAAACAGAGAATAGTACTGTATGATCAAACAGCAAATAAAAAACCAAGTTCCCTCCTCCGGCGAGAATTAAGAGTCGGAGAACTCTGCCGGCGATGGAGGGTTTCGCTCTCCGTTCACTGTCAACTTCCGCTTCTTCATCAGCCACCTATCTCTCTCTCCGCCGCTATTCTCCCAAATCATTGTCGTTACTTTCACCGTCGATTTCCATTTACTCATCCCCAACCCTCCGATCACTCTCCATCTCCTCACCACGATTCACTCTACGCGCCACCGCCTCTTCCTCGTCGGAAAAACATAACGAACCTCAATCTCCTCCTCCTCCTCCTCCTTCTTCTCCGCCGCAACAGCAAGGAGCTAAGCTAATTCCTCTCATAATCTCCATCTCAATCGGTCTCATCGTCCGATTCTTAATCCCTAAACCAGAGCAAGTAACCTCACAAGGATGGCAATTACTCTCAATCTTCCTATTGACGATCTCAGGTCTCGTCCTTGGACCACTCCCTGTAGGCGCTTGGGCTTTCATTGGCTTAACCGCTTCAATCGTCACCAAAACGCTTTCTTTCTCAACCGCTTTCGCCGCTTTTACCAATGAGCTCATTTGGCTAATCGCGATTTCTTTCTTCTTCGCTCGTGGATTCATCAAAACTGGTCTTGGCGATCGAATCGCTACTTATTTCGTGAAATGGCTTGGGAAAAGCACTCTTGGTCTATCTTACGGTCTTGCCTTCTGTGATACCCTTATGGCTTTCATAATGCCGTCTACCATGGCTAGAGCCGGTGGCGTTTTCTTGCCGATTATCAAATCTCTGTCTCTCTCCGCCGGAAGTTATCCCGGAGACCCATCTTCCAGAAAATTGGGTGCTTTTCTGCTTCAAACCCAATTGCAGGTCAAATCTCTTGCATAGAACGCAATTTACAATCCATGGATCAAACAGTGTAAATTGTTTTGTCTCTTGATGAGTTTAGTTTAAGGGATTATGTTTCTCTGTGACAGTGTTCAGGAGCTTCTGGTGCGATTCTCCTCACATCAGCTGCACAAAACTTGTTATGTCTCAAACTTGCGAGAGAAGTTGGTGTTGTAATCTCGAATCCATGGATCACTTGGTTTAAAGTCGCTAGTGTTCCTGCGTTTGCGTCTCTTCTTTCTACTCCTCTCATCGTCTACAAGCTTTACCCTCCTGAGATGAAACACACACCAGAAGCTCCTGCTGCAGCTGCTAAGAAGCTGGAACGATTAGGCCCCATCACCAAGAACGAATGGATCATGCTTGGCGCTATGGCTTTCACCGTCTCTCTTTGGGTTTTCGGGTAAAATTTCTTACAAATTTGAACAAAGCATTAGTATCATCTTAGACAAATAGCACTCTTGTTAAGAAGCTTTAAACGAATCCTTATGGCTCTTTCTTTGGTCACTCCTTGCAGAGAGGCAATTGGAATAGCAAGCGTTGTATCCGCGATGATCGGTCTATCAACTCTTCTGCTGTTAGGAGTCATAAACTGGGACGATTGTCTCAGCGACAAATCAGCTTGGGACTCGCTCACCTGGTTTGCGGTTTTGATTGGTATGGCTGGACAGCTAACAAACCTCGGGGTAGTTGCTTGGATGTCGGATTCTGTAGCGAAACTGCTCCAATCTCTCTCCCTATCTTGGCCTGCTTCATTCGCTATCCTCCAGGCTTGTTATCTATTGATTCATTACCTATTTGCTAGCCAAACTGCTCATGCAGGAGCTCTCTATCCGGCTTTCTTGGCGATGCAAATAGCTGCAGGAGTGCCGGGGGTTTTAGCAGCTCTTTGCTTGGCTTTCAACAACAATCTCTCTGGTGCTTTGGCACATTATAGTGGTGGACCAGCTGCTTTATATTACGGAGGTCCGTTTTATTCTCTTTTTAAACTTTTATATCCCTAGTTATCTAATTAATCTGACCATTAAAACACTTTTCTCTTACAATTATTTCTTGGTCTGGATCTGCAGCTGGATATGTAGATCTGAAAGATATGTTTAGACTCGGGTTCGTGATGGCTCTTGTACAAGCAATCATCTGGGGAATTGTCGGATCCCTCTGGTGGAAATTCTTAGGTCTATACTGAATATTGCTTTAAAAATGTCTGGTAAATCGATCGGCCTGATTCGGTTTGAAATGTAAACCTTAGAACATTCTTTTTTTTTTTACCCATATAAAATAAGAAGGAAGAACATTGCAATTTTGTTTTTTGTCCGTCGGCAACGAATTTTTTAGTCCAACCTGAACCGAATTCAACCGCATTGAAATCGGTCCAATTTCAGTTACATTTCTTCCAAACCGAAGTCACCAAAATTACACCGACTCGTAATTGTAAAGGCCCATGCCTCGTCTCACAATATTACATAAAAAAGCTCTGCTTATTTCGAGCCCTGAAGCTTCTATGATATTTCCTTAACCTGTAGCTGTAATGCATAACAAATAACACAAATCTCAAGTCAATAAGAAACACCAAAAAGGTGCACAACGGTATTTCTAATTTGCAGAAAAAGAAAAGAACCGTTTCTGTGTTCAACGAGTTTTATACGAAGCAAACCTTTGCAATAAAGCTTATACTAAAAACTACAAGAGAGTAAAAGTAGTAAAAGTAACAAAGGCTCCAACAATCTCTTCTTTCACACAAACATCGTTAACTCTGGTCGGCTATACACATTGTTCTGCTCATCTTCGAGAACTGGGTAAGCAGCAACAAGCGTGTCCTGAGCACCAATGTATAGAGAATTGTATATCTTCCAGTACACTTCACGGACTTTGCGCGCCGGATGAAACAAACCCTGCAAACAATAGTTCAGAATTACAGCTGCACCCAATGCAACTCGCATTCCTTCAATGGCTTCCATCACCGCGTTAATGACGTGAGGAGATGTCTCGAAAATGTTGGGCCAAATGAAGTTAAGCAAGTGAACCAAAGCGTCTTCGCATCCCAAACCAGCTACGCCTAAAGCCATATGTTTCACTGCTGAAGCGGCAGTTTGTCTGTGAACCAAATCTCTGTCCATGAGCGCATCTTCGAGCAACGGTGTGACTGCGTAGATGTAATCTTTGCCCATTTCTCCAATGTACTCGAAGAGGAAGGAGAGAGATTTCAGAACACCGTTCTGGACGTTTAGCTCTGGAACACGGTACTCGTTCATCAAAGCGGGTAACACAGTGAAGGGAGAGCATGTTTCAGCGACTATGGCGATTGCAACTGTGGTGCAAACACGGTTCTGGCGTTCTTGAACTTTGAGATTGTTCAGCAACGTGGCTAGGACGTCCTGTGGTCCAATGGCTTTGGCGATGTATCCGAAAGTGTTGACAGTGGCACGCCGGATACCTTTCTTATGAGCTTTAAGCATTTCAAGAAGCTCGAAACAGATTCTCATCCATTCTCTGGCTGGAACAAACTCAGCACCACGATCAGCAATCCTACCAACAAGGTCGATACAATTCTCTTGCACTTTCTCGTGTCTGTTCTTCAAAATTGGGGTCAGTCTTGGAAGCAGATCCTTAATAGGAGGAGTCATCTTTGTCATACCAATCACGTTGACTATAGCCTTTAAAGCTCCAAGAATTGATCCCAAAACTTCTGGGTACTCTTCTCCAAGATACTCATACAAGACAACACCGAGATGTCCCATCAACTGTTCCTCTCCACATTGCTTCATAACAACAGCAATTCTAGAAATAAGATCAGCTGCTTGTTGTCTTACCTTCGCACTCTTGTTGTTTAATCGCCACTTGATGGTACCACAGATCTGAGGAAGATAAGGCTTTACTCGCTGACCAAGAGCATTCACTACAGCACCGAATCCATTAAGCATCACATTAGCATCGTCATTAGTCTGTTCTTGGAAAGCATAAAGAATGCCATCTATGAGCAGTTCCTCCAATCTCGCATCAATATCAGATGCTCCTAAGTTTGTGACAACCTTGTCGATGGTTTCCATAACCATACGTCGGTATAATTCACTCTCGTCCTTAAGATCTTCAACAACTCTTCCCACAATATCTGCAACACCGACCTTGTTTGCAATCTCCACAGTAGTTTCGACAAGCTGCTTATGGTTTCTCCTATCCAGAGCCATTTTCCTAACCCAGAATTGCTTGAAAAACTCAGGCAGAATATCACTGCGAATGTAATCTGATTCAACACCCTCTGTACTTACACACTGTTTCACCACCTTGAGGACAATCTTCTTCATCTCTTCATCAGGCGACTGGAACTCACGAATCAAGATAACCATCACTTCTTTTGTATAATAGCTCGCATATATAGCATCCATCAAGGGGATGATAAAACCAATCGCCTTCAAGAACGCAGCCAAAACTTTACCACGGTGAGACCTAATACCTTTCCACAAAGGCTTCAGAACAGAATCGAAGCTCTCAATCCCATATGGAGCAGCAGCCTCAGCAAGAGCAGCCAGTGACAAGGCCGTAATAGTCCTAACTTTCTGATTTTCATCACTGAGACCATGTTCGATAATCTCTACTAGAGACCTTAAGTGAGGCAATACGGCACAGCCAATTAGTATAGCAATCTGCTGAACAATCTTAATTCCAGTATGCCGTGCCTGCCATGACTTCTTACTCTGACACACAGCTTTCAAGAACGGCAAGAGTGCAGGAATTCCAAGAGCTGAAGCCACCACACTGAAAGCTCTCGCTGTTGTGTTCCGCACATACTCATCAATGTTGTCAATATCAGGACGCATTGCTGCAATCATAGTAGCTAAACCAGCTGCTTTGCTAAGGTTAGAAATAATCTCTCTCCCTTCTACACGAGCATAATAATCTTCATCAATCAACAAAGGCTCAATAACAACAAGGATTTTGTGGACGAAAGGCCTTACCAGCTCATCAAGTTTGTACAGAATCCTATCAATCACTTTGACCAAAAGATGCCTCTCTTGATCTTCTAAAGTGGGTTGCATGAGCAATGGCAAAATTTTATTAAACAAAGGACCAGCACCAAGCTCACGAGCTTTATCAGTAAGCTGTCTCAGAGCTGTTTTCCTCTGAGCAGGCGTTCCGTTTTTAACCTTCAACAACAGTTTCATTATCTTGCGTTCTCTCTGCTCGTCAGGAGAAAGCTCTTCTTCGTTCTCTTCATTCAACAGTGCTCCAAAGTACTGATAATCCTCTGGTTTCATGAACGGTAGTCCACCAGGAACTTCTGGGGGCACATCATACTGCTGCCCACGGTTTTCCTCGGGAATATGATATCCAGGAGTTGTCATGGGAGTCGGGGTCCCAACAATTTTATTCGCTTGGTTTCTGATAGGGACATATGAAGCAGGCGGATCCAAAACCTTATATCCCTCTGTAGGAAACATGGCATCAAGCTCTTCATCAGACAATGGTCTGTTTCTCTCTTCGATATCCTTCTCCCACCTTGACAGATTGTACTGCTCAGGGGTCATAGCACCACGAAAATTGAGCTGACTAGGAGTGGGAGTGGCCATATCAATACCACCAATTGGGGTAACACCAGGAGTGTAAGCTGCAGCAGGAGTCATTCCACCCATAGGTGTAGCACTCCCCATAGTGGCTGGTGTTTCATCCCACCGTGAACGTTGACGCTTTGGGGTAGGCGTGGCAAGCCCTTTTGGAGTCCCTTCCCAAGAAACACCTGAAGGAGTTGCACCGGGAGTAACACCACCACCTGGAGTTGCATCAGAATCTGTGACACGACCTGGTGTAGGAGTTTCGTCCCACCTATTCCTTCGTCCAGCAGATGGTGTGGCATCAGAAGCTCTCCCTGGAGTTGGAGCATCCCATCGTCCAATCCCTGGAGCTGCATCAGGTAAATCCCAGTCTGAAGTTGCTGACTTAGCTTTCTTTGCAGCACCACCGTCTTCTTGAGAGAGGTCCCACCTGTTTCTCCTCTTGGAAGAAGAAGAAGAAGAAGCAGGAGGAGGAGGAAGAGGAGCAGCAGAAGCAGAATCTTTCTGATGCTTTGCAGCTTCTTCTTCCTCTTTCTTTTTCTTAGCAATAAGCCTCATAGTTTCCTCTCTCTCCCTCTGCAAAGCCGTCTCTCTCATATGGTCCGAGTAAGTCCGAACACTGGGATCCGGAGTCTTCTCGCCCATAGCAAACGCATCAACTCTATCTGGAGAAAGAACTCGATTAAGTCTCCTATTCCGATAATCACCCTCACGTTCCGCAATAGTCTGCCTAGGCTTAAATCCCCCATCGTCGTCTTCGTCGTGAGCACGAGACACGTCGTCGAGTATCGACCTAGGAGCAGTGTAAGACGCGAGCCGCTGAGCCACAAGCGAACCAGTGGTGTCCAGATTCGGATCCTCCTCATCGTTAGGTGCAATAGAAGTCAAGTAGGACTCACGGTCGGTACCTCCGTATAGATCGCGATCGAAATTCACAGAAGTGAGAGAAGCAATTTCTGCTTCCTTCTTCCGACTATCCTCTTGAGTTTTAGCGATCTCTGCATCTAGATCCGCCATTATCGATAACCCAACGAAGCTTTCTCCAACCAAAAAAAAGAACTGAGAAATTGAAAAAAGCAGTAAATCAGAAAACAAAACGAAATTGAATACAATCGAATCTGAGAGTACCGAATTGTATATCAAACCAAGATTAGAGAAGAACTCACCGGTTATCGGAACTCGTCTGCGGAGATGGTTGTGGGAAAGTAGAGCGCGAGAAGAAATAGAGAACTAGGGTTTATACAAATGAAGCCACAAAAAAACGAAAAAAGGATCCAAATAAAATAAATAGAGGATCCTTTTGAGAAAAAGAGGAGTTGGAGATAAGAAGTGATTGAAACCGACCAATTGAGAAAGTCGGTTCTTAAGTTCGGTATAGTTTTCCTAATTTGGGCTACTAGAGTTCTACTTGGGCTCGCCGAAACAAATTCAAAAAGGCCCAATATAAACCCAACTAAGTCTGAAGAGTATCAAATAAAGGAAGTACGTTTGTGAAAACATAGGCATTAGACACACACCTTCACACATGAATCGCATATTCTATTTAGATCAAAAAGACATTTAACTAAAATACATACAAAAAACAAACAGATGCTAGTACTAACCATCCAAAAGAAATGAAAACATACCAGTCAAAAACTCAAAACCCAACTTTTCCGACGAACCGCGTATAAATGCAAGTGCTCCAATATGCCAATCATTGATATTCCCTGGTATCATTCCCAAGAATAACTCACAAGTATGTTTTATTGTTGAGAAAAAATGATACTGTATGTACGTTTAATTGATGAGTACATATACATTTGCATAAAGCTGGTTTTACTTTGTTGCAGCAAACCTCCTCTCTTTTTTTTTTTTTTTTACTCATTGCTGCTGCAAGCCTGCAAAACTCCTTATTTTACCCAATCTTGAATTCTTTTTTTCATTTTTTTGACTAATTTGCCCAAACTTCAAGAGAAAGCTTTTTTCCCACTCCCGAATAAAACAAAAGGCTTGATAGTTTAAAGTTACATTCAATCATAGTATTAAAGGTGAACCATGCTTTTTTTTTTTTTTGCTATGAATGTAAATATTTTATTAAAAATGAAAACGTTTTAGGGTTACAATAGTTGAATTATACACTTATTAGAGATGGTCACATGGTAAAAAAAACTAAAAACATGGAAACATAAGAAACTCAGTCCGTCCACTCGAGATAAACACTTGATGATTGGAGTTAGACGAAGTGACACATCATGCTTTCACCTGACAAAATTTCCATTAACCCACACAGCCAATAGCCAACCTTGTTTTAAAATCTATTATGTGTCGTAACACTATAAAAAAAGTGTCTTTTAATTAGAATTATCCTCACCAGCTTCTTTCTTTTTAACTCCTGGTATAGCCGAAAGTCCGGATCCATTACAATTTAATCAATTTTATATTAAATTTTCTAAGTCCAAGTCCAATTACCCAATAGTATGATATTGTCCGCTTTGGGTCAAGCCCGCACGGATTTGCTTTTGGGCTCCTTCCCAAAAGGTCTCATACTAGTTGGAGTTGGACTTGTCTTATATATTAGACTATTATTTTTTAATCTTCCGATGTGGGACGTTGGTTTGCCTCCAACAATCTCTCCTTCAAACCAAGGATCACATGGATCTTAACAAACCTCCTCAAGCCCATTTTCTCGGGCCCCCATTACTCGGGT
>OVAQ01000253.1:6049-44620 GCA_900406345.1 Erysimum cheiri | reverse complement strand
TTTTAATGTCATATAAATTTTATTATAAGTTTTATATGTTTCATACTTAAATGTTTTTTTTTTAATTTTTAAAAACATTTTTAAGTTAAAGATTTTTAAATTATTAAAATATTACTTAGGAACCGATCCTACCAATAATCAACTCTTATCACAAAAGATCTAAACTAAACCTCTTACAATATTATATTAATAAACTAACACTTAGAACACCATAAAGTGTTCTACCACTACCAATGCTCTAATAGAAAGAACACATGTAACACAGTGATTCAATGCTAAATCTAAACCAATAAATATGAGTTTGCTTTAGCTAGCTCTACAAAACGTATTAAAGGTACAACAAAGCAGAAAAAAAAATAAAAAATTCAAATAGAAAACATTATAGGTTTATTTTCACAAAATAAAAAAATCCCCAAATATCTAAGTAAACACATCAAATATTTTGTTAATATTCAAACTCTAAACATGTTTATGATTTAAAATTAACTTTTATATTTTTCCATCAATACGAGTTTAAGTAATTTTCGTCTGAAATATATTATGGTCTTAGATTATAATTTATTTATTTTTTTGCTAAAAGAGAAACAATTTTATCAAAACTATAGAAAACGATGAAAATTTGAAAAAAAAAATGTATAAAAATTTTGTTTAAAAATAATTATTTGGTTTGAGATGTCAACGTCTATATTATCAATCAAAAGTTAGTAAGGAACATTAACAATGAAAAGGAAAGTTATAAATTAAGATGTCAATATCAGACAACTACTCGTCAATCCACTGATCCAGTATGATACGTTTCATTATGAGTCACTAGGTACATGTGCATGATGTAATTATTACTTCTTAAATTGATTATAAATTTTCTACTTGCTTGCTTTAGAAAAAGGTTAATGAAGGAGTACTATACTATTTAGTATTTACCTCTAAATATATATGTTTAATAACAATTGACAAAAAAAACTAACAATTAACGAATCTGCTAAGAACATTTCAATTAATCATCGTGAAATTAAACTTTCAACTACAAATTCGATTGTTGTCCAAATAACCTTTATAAACTATACAAATCATCAACAACAATAAAATTGTTCGTTACAACGTCTAACTAATTTAAAGTGAGTATTTCTTCGATAACTCTTCTACATATTTATATTAATCTCAGATCAGAAAACAAATTGTAATAGACTAATAGCTCAAAACAGAGGAGAAGTACTTAAAAAAAAAAAAATCGGAATAACATTAGAACATCATAAACACATAGATGAGTATTTTACATTGGAGAAATGGTCATAAAAAGATGGAGAAGTGAATGGTGGTCAGTGTTCAATGCATCTTTTAATTTTTTATAAGTCTCCGGCCAAAAAGCAGTGCACGTTGGTCCCACCTGGCGGGTCTGTTTAAAAGTCTAGTAATCGGGATAATTAAATTCTTACAAGGGAACTTATTAATCATTTATGATGTTTCTTGCATTTATCTCAAATATGAAAGTCGACAATTTTTCTTTTTTATACTATCAAAAATTATGTTTTACTAGTATTAACTTATCAAAAAAACACTCTCATCTAAAAAAGGTCAATAAAAAATCAAGGAAGAAACATTTTTTTTTATATTAAACTCAGGGTATCCTAGACCACTGAGTAAACCTCAGGATCCACACTAATCTCCATTAGATGGACGTGATCTATGGATAGGCTCGTACACCGGGTATGCAAATAGAAAGTTTCCAACTTTCTTACTGCTACTATGATGTTTTGAAGAGTAGAGATGTAAAAAGGACTAGAACCCATTTCTCTTTCTTGGACTCAAATCTGAATCTCCAAACGTTGTATTCATTGTTCTAGTTCAATTCTCTTTGTTCCAATATTAAAGAATCGTTCAATTCTCTTTATTCCAATATTAGAGAAATCAGACATTATATATGATGTTGATGATGTAGGTATATTCTTATTTAATTCACTAACAACAATCTTGAGTTATAAATATTTTATTTAGAGGGTTTGAATACAATTATTATATGAAAACTAAGTAAGGAGAAAATGCCAATAATTTTTGGACATCATGGACTGACCAATTGGCCATGGTCCTATTTGGTTTTGGTCATATTTGGACATGGCTTATTTGGACATCTACCATATTTGTTCATAAACTTGAATTGTCCAAATGTACACCTGGAATGACCAATTGACATCTCTACTAGTGAGTAGTATTATTTATTTGTTTTGGTTAAAGGGCTAGTAGCGAGTATGTTCATAAAATTACTAAACTCCACCAAGTATAAAGTGCACTATGTTGATATTTCCAATGTGAAACTACTAGTACTATTATTATTGGCTAAGTTATTTTGCAGTATTTGTTTATTTCACCGGGGTTGGATTTTTAAATTTGAAAAAACCAATTTTGAATTTGTTTGAAAAAAGAACGTACATGAGAAGGGAAGGGACGTAGGGAGGGGTGTTCGCTATTGGTTACTTTCCACTTATGTATGTCCTCTCCTCTTAAAAAGCTTTATTGCTTTGCTATTCTTCGACTTTTCATTTTATCATATCGTGGGTAATTAATTAAGGCGATATATTGATTGCTTTCCGGGAGAAGTTGTCGGTTGTCCTTGCCATTATAACGTGACTTCTCCGAATTTCCGAAGCCATAATAATTATTTGCACTATTTAGACCAAACGAAAATACATTAAATAAATAGTGTAATAGATGGACTGATTTTGGGAAATTGATTTTGTTTTTGTTTTTCCTTTAAAATGTTTCCAACGCCGCTTCGGTTTATAATTGTCTACTATCGAGGTCTTTTTTGTACCAGCGTTTGAAAATTCCCTAATATTTCTCAAGATATAAAAAGTTTAAATGGTTGGAGTAGAGAGAAAAAATGATCTTGCTTTATAAATTGGACCATTTTATATTTTTGACTAGATAGAGTTTGAAGAAGATGATGTTAGTCAAATGGACTAAAACGTTAGAAGATTTACTTTTGGATGGACTGGATTTAGTTGTAGACTCGGCGTCGGCCATCTTCTGATATCTGAAGAATCATGTACGTACGATCCTTGTTTGGTTGTAATTAGGGATGTTAACAAGGGTTGAAAATCCAAGGACCGGGCCGGATCCGGAAAATTAAATTCAAGTCTTAGCCCTTTTTTTTTTACTATTGTTTGGGCTTATTTAGGGCCGATTTTAATGAAAATAGCCCTAATTGAGGCCCATGATTTTAAAATAACAAAAGAAAAAGGGTTTCGTTTTTTCTTCTTCTTCTTCAATTGTCGTTGCTTCTTTCTCAAATTCCCAATCTCAGCTTCCCGGTAATTAAGTGAATAGCTTTTGAAAAGGACCTTAATTCGTCGGATGTTCGCTCGAGGTTTGAAGTTTTGTGGCTCAGTAAGCCCTTTCAACTTTGCTCTGATTTGATATTTTTCTCTGAAATGGATCTGATTTTAATTGACATATATATATATATATATGTGTGTGTTTTAAATTCTAATTTCAGTAAGTGGCGAATCTCGAATCAGCTATTGATTCAGTGTTTTTTGGGACCAGAACGTTTCTTCACCCCAAACCCTTCAAGGCACGGCTCGATCTGTTCCTGGTGAGCCACTTCTCAGTTGTTAGACATTTTCTCTTTGTCAAATTTTATTCATAGAAAATGTAAAGACACTTTGATAGTCCATCGATTTTGGATAGATCTACTTATTACAACTTGTAACTCCTTGTGCCTTCGTTTAGTTTACTTGTTGAGTCGACTTGATCGCTGTGACAAGTAGAAGCCCTAATTTCACTTTTCTGAGACGCGATTTGTTGTATTTCCATCCAAAGCAAGATAACCCGAATCGGATTTTATCCACAGATGTTTGAATCGACCAGTTGACCTTACAGTTTGGGAGTAATGGGAACACATTTCTCTTTCTTTAATCCTTCAATTTCCATTGCATACTTTGTTTCTAGATCAAACGTGGTGATGCCTTAGGAAATGAACTTTGCAAATGCCGTGGATATGATAAGTTTCTAGCTTCCCAAGGGAAGAGCCAAGATGATTACTGGACTTTATATCTGTGTCCTTCTCTTTTTGAACTTGTATTTCAGGAGACCCAAGATCTAGTTTCTTCTATTTGGGGAAGAGGGATTGAATGGCTAGCACTGCCTGCTTTATAATCGTGGCTCGGAATGATATTCCCATCTACGAAGCTGAAGTTGGATCTGCTGCTAAAGTACATTTCCTACTTCACTTTCTCCATTATTTCCGGGGTTCTTATATCTGTAATAGTAACAATAAATCTGAATCATTCAAGTTTGTAGTACATGTTCCTGCAACCATTCTCCTCTAATTTTTGTATCCATGTTCTGTTGGATCCATAATCCTAGGTTATGAATCTTTAACATGACAGACACCGTATACTTTCCAGCTCCTTCTTTTTGACTCTGGTTTCATGGTCATAGTATAACTCTCCAGATATAACCCCACTGAAATTGTAACAGGAGAGGTGCAACGATCATTTATTTTCCTTCAAATGGAAGTATCACTGTTGTTTATTTGGCTGGTGATATGAAAAGGGTTGCTATTTCCATTGTTTAAATTAGTTTTGGTGAAGGAACGTTTCACGCTGTTTTACATTTACTTAACCAACCAAGCAGGCCTTGTTCTTAGTAGATAATTCGAAAAATTTAGTTCTCTAAGATCGTCTATTGCTTATTGCATGACTAATTGGTTTCTGGTCTATCACACAGTTATTTTATCCTTTCTTAATGATGAAAGTTTTTCAGTTTTTGTGTTGATCTTTTCATCTAGCTGGTGGATATATGTTTCAACCAATTGGTATGTGGTCTAGTCGATAAGTTGCACATCAGTCTCTTATACCATTCTCTCTATTTGGCAGAGAGAAGATGCTGCTCAGTTGCACCAATTTATATTACACGCAGCGTTAGATGTTGTACAAGACCTAGCATGGACTACAAGTGCCATGTAAGAAAAGTCCCTTGTGAAATATTTGATTATGTTTTAGGATTCATCTCATTATCATACAACAACTCTTCAGGTTCTTGAAGTCAGTTGACAGGTTTAACGATCTGGTTGTGTCAGTTTATGTTACCGCAGGCCATATCCTTTTTTCGTGGAACTAATTTAGACCCTTTGAAATTCAAGTGCAAATAAATTTTTCTGATTCACCTAAATAGTGTCAGACTGGGAGGTGGTTTTTTGTGCTTAACAGAGAGTAATTGTAAATGTTTGTTTCTTCCTTAATTTATCAACACATACTAGACTCATGCTGCTTCATGATTCACGCAATGAGGATGGCATCAAGAGCTTCTTTCAAGAGGTGCATGAGCTCTATATAAAGGTAAAAAATTTCTTGATTGATTGTTGGATGTGATCTGATTTGGTTGCACCGTAGTAAGACCATCTGTTGCATCATGATCACGAACTGTTGGTTCATGCAGATTCTTCTGAATCCATTGTATCTGCCCGGTTCTCGGATAACATCGACACATTTTGACACCAAAGTACGTGCACTTGCAAGAAAGTATCTGTAGAGAAGGCAGAGGGAGATTCTACCTCACAGTTGGCAGTCAAATGTTTGTGTTTCCTGTTTAGTGAGTGGATTTCTGTTATTTCAAACTTGCAAGCAACATTTTTTTAATAATGGGATTCCTTGTTTAAGTTCGAAGTCACGATCCATATAATCCAACCCATAATTTCATCTTTGGTTGTTATCAAGTCTCACCTTTCTTTGTATTAATGACGACTTTTCCTCTGAATCGATGCTAATGTCTCCGTACTTTGAAATTCTTAAACGATTCAACAAGACTTTTCTAATTGGTTGTAAATATCTGTTTGGCTATCGAATGAGTTCGTTCATTTGATCCCCAAGAAAAGTAAAAAACGATAAAAACGCCTAACCTAAGTTGATGTGAAACTTTAATAGCTGCTAATCGGCAATTAATAAGATACTTTATTGAAGTAAAAAAAGATTATACAAGTATGATCCTTAAATTTGAATAAAGAAGCCACGTGTGAAGTAAAAGCACCAATAGAAAGATAAGTACAAGTTTCCTCTTTCCTCCCAAAGCAATCTCTCCTTCTCTCTCTCTCTCGCCGACGAGGCAGGAAGAACGACCAATTGAGACGTTGACCCTTAACCCGATATTCAGCAGATTTGATTTTTTGAACAATCTCTCTCTTTCTTTCGTCTTCTTGGATCTCTGATTATCTGTAATTTTATCTCCTCGGGCGTTTTATATCAGATCTGGCGAATGGATAGCAGTTACTCTGTCATTTCCAAAACTTCTTACGTTGAGTTACAGAAACCGTCGGATCATGGGATCCCTGGAAAACCCACAACCAAATTGCTTCCTTCTGATGAAGAAAGCTTCGTCAACGATTTTGACGACACCCGTAATGGCGTTGGCGATGAAGAAGGTGATGATCTCGATTTCGATGTCGCTGATTACTCACTCGTTCATGCCAAATCATCCAATCAAGGATCTGGGATCTACGGTGCCGTTTTCAACCTCACCACCTCTATTATCGGCGCCGGGATCATGGCATTGCCCGCCACCATGAAAGTTCTCGGCTTGGTTCTAGGGTTTCTTTTGATTATCCTCATGGCCATTTTGTCTGAGATTAGTGTCGAGCTTTTGATTAGATTTTCAGTTCTTTACAAGTCCAGATCTTACGGCGAGGTTGTGCAATTCGCATTGGGGAAAACCGCTAGGGTTTTATCCGAGATTTGTATCATTGTCAACAATGGTGGCGTCCTCGTTGTTTATCTTATCATAATGGGCGACGTCATGTCTGGTTCTCTTCATCACATTGGGGTTTTGGATCAGTGGTTAGGAAACGGATTCTGGGATCACCGTAAAGTTTTGATTTTGATTGTTATGGTCATCTTCTTGGCTCCTCTCTGTGCTTTGAACAAGATTGATTCTTTGAGCGTTACATCAGCTGCTTCAGTTGCTCTTGCAGTTGTCTTTGTCGTTGTCTGTTTTGCTGTCGCCACCATCAAGCTTATTGAAGGGACTATCGACCCTCCTAGGATGACTCCTGATTTTGGTTCCAAAAAAGCAATCTTGGATCTTCTTGTTGTCATTCCGATTATGTCAAATGCTTACGTTTGTCATTTCAATGTACAGCCCATCTACAACGAGCTCCAAGGTCGATCACCTCATAAGATGAACCGAGTTGGGAGAATCACAACAGCCATCTGTGTTGTTGTCTACGCTTCAACTGCTATATCCGGTTATCTTCTCTTCGGTAAGGATACCGAATCAGATATCTTGACCAACTTTGATCAAGATCTAGGCATCCGTTTCAGCTCTGCGGTCAATTACATTGTCAGAATCGGCTACATTCTTCATCTAGTTCTGGTCTTCCCCGTCATCCATTTCTCCTTGAGAGAAACCGTCAATACCTTATTGTTTGAAGGCTCCCCTCCTCTATCCGAAAGCAAAAAGAGATCTTTGGGACTTACTGTGGTCTTGCTGGCTCTTATTTACATTGGCTCAACGATGATCCCGAATATATGGACTGCTTTCAAATTCACAGGCGCAACATCGGCGGTTTCGCTTGGATTTACATTCCCTGCTCTCATCGCATTACGGTTAGGAAAACAGAGCAATTCGTTAAGCCTCGTGGAAAGATCTGTGTCGTGGTTGATGCTAATCTTGGCGGTGGTGGTTAGCATTGTGGGAACCATTGGCAACATTTACAGCATCGAGAGCAAATCAGATTGATAATGTTAGCAGTTTTTCAGGATCTTGTAGATTTATACAATCAGAGATTCTCAGTCCATTACCGACCCGGAAATCTTCAGTTTTGCGACTGCTACATGAACATTCAGGATCTCTCAATCAATGGCGTTTGTTCATGCTAAGCCCCTAGAGATTTCCGGTTTGTGAATTCTATGTATACAGACCAGATTCTTATGATATTATTTTATATATACGCATTAATTTTGTTTTGATTAATAATCTCCTTTTTCTGGCTGGGAATCATAGTTTTTTTCTCATTTTGTTTTGGGACACTGGTGTTAGTTAAGAAGAATGTATTAGTTTGCAACCGAGTTGGTTTACTCTAAACCAGATTTAGATTGATTAGAAACCGGACATAAACAATGAATTTTGAAGTGGTTGTTAGAATGATTCGGAGCATCGAGATTGATGCGCCATAGAATTTAAAGCAAAGTAACGAAACTTAACTTGGACTTAAAGGTCATCACTGAAGATGTACTTAAAACCCAACTTAAATACACCTTTGATTCGTGACCCAAAAAAAGGTAGTATAACTTTGAGTTGGGTTTAATTATTAGTCACGGATTATTCTTTTACATGGTATATTTCCTAGTTAATGCGTAAATCCATGGTGGCACTGAATCATTAATCAGTAGACTTAAAACCGAAAATACAAGTGGAAGCTAGTGGCTGGTAAGTGCATATGAACATTACTTTAAATTCCACATGCGCATGACCCGTGATCACCAATCGTGTCTTCTATGGATCTATATAATAATTTATATGACTTATATAAGCTTATAAGTTTATAAATATATATATATATATATATACGAATATTCTGATTTTGATAGATGAACATTTGCATGATTACGTCCACTAGTACTCGTGTCGATGTCTTTGTAATGTCACAACGTTCGATAATAATGGGTTGTATAGTCTCTTAAAAGCTCAGTAATAATTTATCTTCCCCCTTAATACAAATATGAAATAGCCAAACTGAGGATAATCATAGAAAAATGGATTTGTGTTCATTGACTTACGTAATAATAAAATAATACAGTAACAACAGCAATGTATAACATATATATAGTTTATAGTATATACACGAATTAATACAGAAAAATAATATTAGTTGACTACAGAAGATGGGTATTAATTAACTTTCATAGTAGTTTTTTTTTGTTATCATTAGTTGACCTAACTAGGAAGATAATACTAACTATTTAGTTAATTAATCCATCCTACTGGTAACGAAGAGAAAGCATTAATTCAACTTATTAAAGAAGTAGTAACAATTTTTAATTAATCTGATCTTGAAGTTAATGACAGCAGACGATGTTTAGTAGTATAATATTTGCTCTTTTTAATCTTCTAGTGTGACGGTAGTCTTCATTGCGTTTGTTCTAAAATCGAATATTAGCCGCTCTCGTTATCTTTTAATTTTCAGTAAGGAAAATATATTACTACAATCTAAAGCAAATTTGTATTGCCTTTCCATTTCTTTTGTTAAGAAGCAAAATGATTAATATACACGTTCAGTTTATATATATATTTTAGTAATGGGAACAATCGGATAATAGATAGTGATCCCAAAGAAAGCAAGAAAGCATAATGTGCTCCATTTCCCACACCGTAATTAATGGACACACAGAGAGTAATCTCTCCATGTGTTACATCCTTTTTCGTTTTTCTTCAATGCTTAAAAAGATGTGTGAACTTGTTTGTTTTGACCCCTTCTTTTCACTTTGTTCTACTTTAGTCCATCCGTTCACCCACCTTACCAAATCCTAAAGCCCCTCTACTACAAATAAAATAAAATAAAAAGACAAAAACAACCCCAAACCGTATCTCCTTTATATGAACATAGTAGTTACAAGGACTTTACTCTTGTTCACAAACCACACTCTCACAAAAAAACTTTCTTCGTCTGCAGATTCAAAAATCTCAAAAAACAATGGATTGGTTCTCATGGCTGTCGAGATCAAATCTGGAAGCTTCTCTCATCTACGAGTACGGTCTCTCTTTCTCAAATAACGAGCTCGAGTACGAAGACATTGCTTACTTCAACCACGAGTTTCTCCAGAGTATGGGGATCTCAATCGCCAAACACCGTCTCGAGATCTTGAAGCTCGCTCGCCGTGACCGTAAACCGTCTCCGCTCACCGCTCGTTCGATTTGCAGAGTTTTGATTGCGATTAAGAAGACCGGGAAATGCTTCTCCGAGTATGTTCGAGCATGGATCCGACGAGAGGAATCGTCTCGGGCTCTCGTGCTTGTGTCCAGAAGCACCAGCGGGAATGGGAGATGGAAAGGAGCGTTGTTGAAGAGGAAGAAGAGATCGGTGATGCCCAGCAATGGAAATGGCGGCAAGGAAGAGAGACTTCTCTTGACCAATGGGACTCCTTGTAGGCTCGATAGCTTCTCCCATCCCAGAGAGGACATGGATCTTACTTATTGCGTGGATACACATGTACAAGAGATTAAGTGGGACTCTATGTTCCAGAACCTCAAACCTACTTGAAATCTCCCATTTTCTTCTCTCTTTTTTTCTTTTCAGTTTCGAGTGTGTGATTATGTTTGTTAGCTTAGTTTTCTTAATTGACAATTATTAAAATTCAGAATGATTCTCGAGGCTGTTTTTGGCTTGATATATAAAGAGGAGCTTGTTTTGTGTCTCTTGTTTCCGACTTATCTGTTTAAGCTGGATCAATGACTCCGTAATACAAACATCAAACAGTTGACACCAAACAACATTACAACCTCATCAAGAAGCCGATACAAATAGGTTCTTCTAATCGGTTTTAACAACACAAAGTTACATATCTTAGAATACACCCAAACAAAAATTTGCCGCATGATACAGTACAGTAGGAGCCTATAACAACGTAAAGTTGATAATAGCATTGACGACTGTATTTATATTATATATCGTCTTTCATCTAGACAGTCTCTTCTCGCTCTCTGAATTTATCATCAATGACCCGTTGATTGCGGCTGCAACCTGAAAGAGCCTGACGCATAGAGAGCTTGATAAACCGGGCGAATTCTCACTGTCAAAATAACGCTCAGCAGAGTTCCAAGCCCACAAACACCCGCTAGAACCAAGAACGTTACTCTGAAGCAGTCCGGACCAATGCAAGTCATATTCCCCTGCTTATCAGCCTCCATGTCGTAGATGTACCCGGCCAGAAAGGCCGAGAATATGGTGGCACCGAGCGGGTTTCCCAGGAGTATGAAGTTGAAGTTGATTCCAAAATGTCTCAGACCAAAGAGCTCGGAGATGGTGGAGATAGATAAGAACTGAAACCCCATGCCTACCCCAATTAGAGCAGTCGCAACGTAAATGCTGTGGTCGATATCCATGGCGAAGAGGATGAATGTGAACACCATAAATAGCTGCGCAGCCCCCATCCATAGTGTTCTTGGAAGTGCTCTTGACCTAAGAGGCAAAAAAGGAGAATCGTATGAGATGGTTCTGTTCGAGAAAGAAACAGAGGGATTGATTAGAGTGATAAATGAGAGAGATTCTTACTTCACAAAGTGCTCGGAAATGGCACCTGAAGCGAGACGGCCTATGAAGTTGAAGAAGCTGAAGAGGCAGAGGAGTATTGTTGTGTCCTTAATACCAAAAGCAAATCCGATCTGTGCCAAGTTGTTCGAGACAGTAACGCCTGAACCCATGCCGAGGAAGTAGACAAACCAAAGGAGCCAGAAATCAGCCTTGACAAAAGCTTGGTCCAGCTTGAAATCCTCACCTCTCCTGGGTTTTCTCTTCTTCTTCACCGCACCTTCTCCTTGAGCGAGAAGTATTTCCATATCAGACTCATCGTCTCCCTCAAAGAGAGACCTGAGGTTTGAAGCCGAGGTAGAAGGGGTAAGCAACGGTTCTTCATGGGTGCCTTCTTCTTTGACTAGATTGTCTGAAGAACCCGGTAGAGAGCTCTTGGCATTTGAACGGAAAAGTGTCATCTTGATGGGAATGGCAAGAGGCGCCAACAAAAGTAACACCATGATAGCCACAAGAGCATATCTGAGTATCATTGGCAGGGAGAACACCTCACTGACTACAGTCGTGACCACGAGATAAGCAGCAAGAAGTATACTTGCGGCAAGCAGAAAAGCGAAATACATGGGCTCGGAAGGGTCTTCACCAGTAGCCGGAATACAGGGGCGGATGAAATACATGACAGTGAAGCATATCACTGGAATACCAACAGTAAGGAAGAGAAGGAGATTGGTAGCAGAATGGTGAAGCAGCATGCTGAACAAGACAGTGAATGCTGCACCACTGATCCCAATATAGCCTTTGAGAAGTCCAGCCACAGGGCCTCGGCTCATAGGAAAATTCCTCATATTGGTGACAAGAGATGCTGTACCGAACCATGTGTTGCCATTGGTGGCTAAAGCTAGAGCGATAAATAGCTGTCAACAACATGACAAAAGATATTAATCTTGTGATTCGATGCTTTAAGTTAAGTTATAACACTAAAAGGCAAGATCCAAGCTTGATGAAATTAAGGAAACTGATAGGCATTCGATTCAATTGGAGTGAGAAATAGTTACCAGCCAGAAAGGCAAACCCTGAACGATTTGGCTGACGGAGAGCCAGAGAACGCCGAAGCCGAAGAAACAAGAGAAGGCACCGATGAGAAGCATAGCCCATGGAGGAAGCTTGTTACTGGCGTATCCTGGAAGAAGGCCCATGTTATCTCCCAGATCACAAGCGACGCCGAGGATCGTGACCTGTTGCTGGCTAAAGCCCAAAACCGATTTCAGAGCGGAGGAGAAAAGAGGGAACGTCGAACCACTTCCCGCAGACATCTGAACCCATGCGGCTGCCGCTAATCCCACCCACGGTGGCCGGCTTCCCGATTTTTCCGCCAGCTTCGTCATCTCCGATCTCTCTCTCTCACTCTCTCCTGGGGATTTATTTACTAACAAAAGTGCTTTGCTTTTCAAGTAATGAACAGAGGAGATGAATCACTCCTCTCTTTATGTTTGGTGTATATTATACATCTTCCTAATTACTAGTAATATTTTAAGCATGCGTTATAATTTCATTACTACTACAGTATTTTTTGAAAAAAATAATCAATGTTTATTAACTCTTTTCAATTCAATATTGCAAAAAATTTTAGTATTCACTGTTCACAACTAATGACAGCCTAGTTTTGTTTTGGTTTCCTATTGTATTTTTGGCTTTTAAATCATTAAAGTTAAAATCTTCACACTTCAGTTATAAGAGCACTGACCAATCAAACACTATTGCTTATTTTTCTTTTTCGAAAAAAACATACTAGCATTTTTTTTGTTTAATTTAAACTTTTGAATTATAGCAAAACAGAATAAATTGTTGTTTTGTTAAGATTTTGTGCTTGAAACACGTGAGGTCATTGACTATGACTTCGTCCCGCGTGGACCGCCCGATACATGACTTTGGTATTGGCATTGATCTTAACGATCCCATTTCTTTATTATTTTAATACTCTCCAATGTTTTTTTTTAAATTTTAGATGTATATATGTAAATATATATGCCTCCTAGGAAAGGATTCACACAGAGCATCGAGTCAAAAACCCACAAATAGTATAAGATTATCGTTGCATAATGCTCCCAAAATAATTAGTAATCAAAAGGGAACCTAACTTTTTGTTTTGTTTTGACTGCTAATATGGACCCTAACTAATACGCAAAAATCTTACCTATTTCGATTACAAGGAAATCATAGTAATTTGAAAGTTGAACGGCAGGGACACCTCGTTCTGCACCGCCCTCGAGGCCACAAATAGCGTAAGAATTTTACATCTCTCGCGCGTACCATTATAAGGTATGCTGTCCCAAGTTGTTGTAATTACTAATTACATTTAATTTGGGGTCCGACGTCGACGTTGCATTCTCAAAATCATTAAATGGCTTTACAATAAAACAAGGAAACCTACTCTTTATCAAAAAAAAAAACAAAAACAATGAAACCTACTCTACTAGACTACTACTCATGTTGACCATAGAATGTTCAACATTTTCTCTCACCTCAATATACGAAGAGAAAATTTATCAAAAAAATATACGAAATAGAAACAGTAGTAATGTAGTCTGTTCTAAACCAGAGAAAAGAAACATCAACAATATAATAATTACCTAATGAAGTTATTATCCTAAATCAGTTGTTGATATATAAGTTTCGCTGAGTAACATGTATAAGATCAGACGTACTCATTCTATACGATTTTATTTAAAAGCATACCATTGACGTTTAAAAAAAAAAAAAAAAAGGTGATAGTATGGGCTCATAAACTTTTTGGTACGAGATCTAATAATTAAAATCTATTCATCTGGATCATAGACTTTTTGGTATGAGATCGGTGACGTCTTTCTCTGACGAAAATCAACCAGAAGATGAGTGAGAACATGACTGCACCAGAGAGTGACGCAAGTCCTGCGTAGATCCACTGGCTGGTAATGCTGAGTCCAGGGCAGTTCTTGGTGGTTATGTCCCTGAAAGTGTCTCGGACGAAGGTACAGTCCGCGATACTAGCCAAGAAGGGACCGTAATGGTCCAACGTGAACCCGACGTTGATCGCACCCATCATCTGGTCGTATGAAGCTGGAGTTAACCTACCCTGCGTTATGCAGATTCCTTCTGCGTTCACTTGGCACACATAGCCTTTATAAACCTATTTACCAAAACATAAAAATTGAGACCTATATATCAGTATATCACTCGGGGAAAAATCTTTTTTAGTTTAGATGTATTTACCTGAGAAGCATTGGCTAGGAGGATTTCGTCCGGAGCACAAGGTCGCGGGTTGTGATTTTGGTCGAGCGGGTTACATAGAAGAGGAACGAGCGGACCAGACTGGTTGTGGTAGAAAGGGACATTAGGTGGGAACTCATGGTTACTGACATTCACCGTGTACGCATTGGTCATGTCAACGGCCGTAGCAGTCATCGTCTTCGTTATATCTAATGTGTCTCCAATGGTTTTAGGATCTAAACATGGAAGAAGTTGGCTCAATGCTGACTCGGCCGCTGGATCATGCACCCATTGGTCCATAGCCATACACGTGTCCGCAACCACACTGTTTATTAGGTAACATCATTAGTTTGATAAAAAAAAAAAAACTTGGAATGTTGAATTAGTTCAAGTGATGATGAAAAGTCATTTACTTGTGGAAGACCAGGAAAACGGCGCTGAGGAGGATTGTGGCTGTGACGAGAATCCAACCCAAAATCACCAATCTGATAATTAAGCAATGATTATAACCATTTAATTTGAATATGATATAACATAATAACAGTTTAATTATATGGTCAATATATATATACGTGTAACTCACAGGTAGACAAGAACTCGCAGTCCACAGAACGAAAACACTGTTTCAGGAAAAACAAACACAGACAAAATTAATCAAATTATTACAGTATGTATCTTCAGATCGAAATAGAACTATTGAATTTGGGACTTACAGAGGCCGAGGAATGCGACTGCAAGCATAACACCAGCGATAACATTTAACACATATCTCCTGAAGAAAACGAATTTGAATCAATAAAAAACAGGGCTCCTCTACATTAACCTGTGAGGCAAGGCATCAATCTAATGATTACTTACACAGGGTTTAGAGTTCCGGTGAGATAACGAATAGTCTGATTAGCGACACGGTCGGGGTAAGTGATGTTAGACATCTTGATCATGTTGTTGAAATGATCGATGTTACCTCTAAACTCAGGAGGAAACAGATTATGTCCATCGAGCTGAATGTCTTTAGCAGACTGAATTGAGTCCCATAAGCTCGTAAGCTTAGTCAAAACTCCAGTTGCTTGTGTCACTATGTACCTAAACGTCTTCTCCACGCTACCGTAGAACTCCTTTTGCCCAGTGTACAGCATTGCAGACCCAATCCTAAAGAAATACATGGTTTTGAGAAATTAGTAATCTAAGATTATCGAGATTTGGAGGAATGAATAATGGGCTAAAATCGGAGGTTACACGGCAGCGATGGTGAAGAGGAGGAGGAAGACGAGAGAGAGAGTGTAGCAGACGCGAGAGTAGCCGTAGTTCCGGCGGCCACAGCCGCAGCAGCAACAACAGAGACATGAGCAGATGAGGAAGAGTCCGAGCAATACAAACCACGCGATTGCTATTACTATGAAAGGAACTGCAGAAAACCCAACAGACTGAAAAAAACACAAACATAACAATCATCAAAATTTGGTGTCGAAAGGGGTTTTTAGATTTTTTAGAAGTTCCCTTTAATTTTGGCCCGGTACTATTATTTTTTACATGATTTACCCCAAGCCTACACTACTCACTACTCACTTGCTACAAGGCAAGCCTACAACAAGCATCGTGATCGTACTTTGTTTATTTTAATTTTGGCTCCGTGTTATCAATTGATACATGATTTACCCCTTGAGTACAAAATTTTGGTTTATTCGCATCAGATTACCTTTTAGTCCTTATACTATCTCTTGTTACATGATTTACCCCAAAGCTAATTTAATAGTCTAAAACGCCTCTAAAAATATAAGGGTTTTGAGGGATTTCATGTGATCAATAAATATAGCGGCTGTTCCTTAACCCATTTTTTTTTTTTAACATAAGCTGTTCCTTAAACATATTAGAGTTCAATTTGACATTTTAAATATAGAATAGAAAGTTAGGGAAAACAATTAAAGACTCACGGCGATGTAATGAGGATTGGTAACGTTCCAACCATCGGAGTAAATATTGAAATGGTTGAGAGGGTCAGGCCGCCGTGTCCTCTCCGCCGCTAACACCAACGTCCCATTCCCTCCCTCCAAAACTTGCCTCCTTACTCCTAAAATAATATTCTAAAATTTGTAAAAAAAAAATGGTATACATACACTGTTTGTAATCAAAAGCCCTTTTTGATCAAATTTGTATTCATAAGAAAATTAGAGAGGGGTTTTCACAGATTTTTAAAGTATGGGGAAAAAAGAAGTAAACTTTAGATTTACGGAAAAAAACAAAACACAGAGAATGTGAAGAACCTTGAAATGAGGAAGAGGATGGACGACGATGACAAGAAGAAGAAACTCCATGAGAGAAAGAAACCAAACTCGACGAGAGCAGAAGCCCTACGGCGACCAGGAGGAGACGCCGACGACCATGATACGACGGCGTTTCGCTATACAGCATTTTTCCTTTTCTAAAAACAAATTATTTGTTATGTTTTTGTTTGGGTTTCTAATTTCTGAAACTCTAAAAAAGGGTTTATCTATCAAATTTAAACGTATGAATAAGAATCTTTTATTTCTTCAGGAAATCAAGGAGAAAGAAGATGAAACGATATTGTTCCCTTAATTAGAATTTAACTCTTTTTTTTTTTTCTTCAGAATTTTCTCCATCCATTGTTATTCTATTTTGTTTTAACCTCATTTTTAGTTTTTGCTAATGACTCTTTAAACTCTTATTCCCATTTTGTAAGCGGAAAAACAAAAAAAACAAATCAAAATTCCACGCGGTTTCTCTTCCCAGTAAAATCCATTTTAGTCTGCAAGAAAAAATCCCATAAATTACATTCCCTATAAACCCATCATACAATAAATTTTGAAATGAATTTGGTAAAAATACTTTATATTCAGCGTCGACTTCGATTCAACTGGAGAATGGCATTTATTACAATACTTGATTGAGCTTATAGAATTTTGTAAACGGAAAATTGCATTAATGATCGTCTGGTACCAACTTTTCCTGCTTTTGATCTGTCATGGGCTCATGGCTCATGGCTAATGAAGAAAATTCAAGTTTTTTTTGCAAAAATAAGAAAAGATTTAACGTCCTGTTCTTTAGTGCAAAAAGTTTTAAGTACTATGAATCCGTTTCAAACTCTATACTTAATGTTGTTGAAAAGAATAAACAAAACTACAGTAATTTTTACAAATGGATATCATAATTTCAAGTGGAAGGAGACGCAGCAGCAGTAGGCAAGCTCCTTCTATCTCTTCTTCATCTCTGTTTTGAACACAACCTAGAAGTAATATATTTATCTACAAACAAGCGTTTCGTCCAAGGGTTTTTCTACCAACTCAGGCCTTCTCCTTGGAGATAGCCCTCTTTCAATCATTTCCTCCTCATATTCCCTAGCCATATCCAACATTCCTTTCTGAATCAAAGCATCAATCACAGCATTATACGCTGCTGAATCTGGAGTATCCCCAGACTCTTTCATTGTCTTCCATACATATAAAACCGGCTGAAGAAATCCCCATCTCTCAAACTTCCTCATAAGCATCACATAAGTATCCATCTTTGGCCTCACTCCACTCCTTATCATCCTACCAAACAGACTCAGGATCTCACTTGGTTTCTCCAGACGGGCAAATAGACACATATAAGTAACCGAATCGGGTTGACATCCTTTCTTAGGCATCTCATCGAGCATCCGATACGCGTCCCTCATCCTCCCGTCTTCACATAGAAGCTTGATAATCGTGTTATGCGTTGCAACATTAGGTTCACAGCCTCTTTCCCTCATCTCCCGAAACACCCTGATACCGAATTCAACACCTTGCGACGCTCCAATGGCGCGAATCACAGTGTTATATGCAACCACATCAAGTTTTATCCCTCTACTCTTCATTTCTTTATACAATTTCACAGCTTTCCAAGGTTTTCCGCTCTTGCACATAATATCCATGTAAATAGAATACGAAAACAAATCCTTAGCAACACCTTCAGTATCCATCTTCTCCCAGTACTCCTTGCATTTACCCCACCATCCCAGTTTTGACCACCCACGAAGAATCAGATTGTGAATCTTAGTATTACTAACACTAAAACCATTACCAATGACATTCTTCCCAAAACAAAGCTCTTCTGCTTCAACCACATGTTTATGCTCGCAAAGCGCATCGACTAGATTATAAAAAGACGTTTCATCTCTCAAATTAAAACCATCCAATTTATCATACGCATCAATAGCCTCCTGAACAAGATGAGCCGTCACATAACGCTTAAAGACTATACGAAACGTCACATGATTTGGTAGGGCTTCCGGATTAGCGATCATTCGGTTAATCAAACGCCAACAAGTTTCGAACTCGAAATACTTACCCAGAATATCAATCATCCGATTAAACGTCTCAGTGGTATGTCTAAATCCGGATTCTTTCTCGACCCAGTTGAAAAACTCCAACGCCTTTTGCCAATCGTTGCTGTAACATGTGAGCGCTTCGCATACTGTTTTCTGATCGTAACTGGACTGATCCTCTTCCTGACATCGAACCTTCTCATTGTCAATATTTAAAATGGGTTTTACAGATAGAAGCCGAACGGAGCAAGGAGAAGCAATCCGTACTCGATTGAATCGCCGAAACAAAAGCATTCTCTTGTTTCTGCTTTCTTCTCCGTTCTGTACGGACGAAATTAGGGTTGAGCGACTAACGGCAATTAACGGGTGAATTTTGACCCGATTACCAATTGTTATTCCGGTATAAAGTTTTTGACCCGATTACCCATTGGACTTAAAGAGTTTTTTAATATTTTGAAAATTGGGCTGATCTCTCTTCTAAAATTATTATAGGCCCATAATTGAGTTTCGGATGTCTTGGATCGTGGAACTGTAAGCTGACTGTTCTTCTCCTCTTCTCTTCGTCTCTAATCTGCTAATGTAAATCGGATGTAAATGGGTAATGTAATAAGGTGTCCGTAAGAAAATGAAAAACTTTGGGGTCAACTGTGAGAATAAAAGAATGTGCAAAAAGGACCCGTAAATGCAAAGACAGTCATACAGTAGAGACAGTTTCAAAATCCGAAAAAAATCCAAAAAAAAAAGAGACCAAAACGAGAGACGAAAGACCAATCCTTTCTCCCTGAAATGGCGGCGGCTCTGCAGACCAATATCCGGCCGGTCAAGGTTCCGGCTACGTTGAGAGGTCTCGCCAAACAATCTTTCGCACCCTTTAGAGTAAGATGCGCTGTTGCTTCCTCTGGGAATAAACGATACAACATCACTCTCCTCCCCGGTGACGGCATCGGTCCGGAGGTTGTCTCTATTGCCAAAAATGTGCTTCAGCAAGCTGGTTCTTTCGAAGGTTCTCTCTCTCTCTCCCTTGTTCCCTTTCTTTTAATCTTGTTGCTGTTTAATTCCATTACTGTTTTCTGCTTGGAACTGGAATTTGTGCTACTTATCGAATTGAAACATGTCAGTATTAGAAATTGTCGATATTTTTTTCTTCGAATTTTCTTTTCTGAAGAAAGGATTTAGAATCGTGGGTCGGGTTTATTTTGGTTGTAATCAAAGGGGGTGTTTCTTAGCCATGGAGATATCTTAAGACATTGCGTCTGTGCTGTGTATCAGGATTGGAATTTAGCTTCCGGGAGATGCCCATTGGAGGAGCTGCTTTGGATTTGGTCGGAGTACCCTTGCCGGAGGAGACCATCTCAGCTGCAAAAGAATCAGATGCTGTGCTTCTTGGAGCCATTGGAGGGTCTGTCTTCTCTCTTGTCCCACTACTCTTGCCTCTAATATTTTTGGGATATACAGTGTTTCTCATCTGTTCCTGTTCATATAATTTCAGGTACAAATGGGACAACAATGAAAAACATCTGAGGCCTGAGAAGGGGTTACTTCAGCTTCGCTCAGGTCTCAAAGTCTTTGCAAATCTGAGACCTGCTACAGTTCTGCCTCAGGTAATCAAACCATCCTCGACCTATCTCAGGAATTTCTTGGTAGCCTCAAGCTTTGTTTCCTGTGTGAAACTCAAATTATTGTTTTTTTTTAATCAGTTAGTAGATGCTTCAACCTTGAAGAGGGAGGTAGCAGAAGGTGTTGATCTAATGGTTGTTAGGGAGCTTACAGGAGGTCAGTTTAATTTAACTTGTTACAACTGATCTTAGTTCTTACCTCTCTCGTTCTGTAGTGGGATAGTATTTTTAAGATGTGATGTCTCATTTGGTTACAGGTATTTACTTTGGAGAGCCAAGGGGCATAAAGACCAATGAAAATGGTGAGGAAGTTGGCTTTAATACTGAGGTTTATGCTGCTCACGAGGTACTCCTTTGAAATTCTCGATAGAGATTTTCGCGGACTGATTTTAATACCTCCTTATCTCTTTGTTAATAAGTACTGTGGAAAGATCTGATAAAGCATTTCTTAAGTTCCTCAGATTGATAGAATTGCTCGTGTTGCCTTCGAGACTGCTCGGAAACGGCGTGGCAAGCTATGTTCTGTTGACAAAGCTAATGTCTTGGAAGTACGGTTGATCATTACGGTTTTTCCTCTCTCCTGTTTCCTGTGGAGCGCATATAACTCTGAAGCCAATGCGATTTTCTTTTATGCAGGCCTCAATTTTATGGAGGAAACGAGTAACAGCATTAGCCTCTGAATACCCTGATGTTGAGCTGTCACATATGTATGTTGACAATGCTGCCATGCAGCTTGTTCGTGACCCAAAACAGGTACGTGTATTTGCCAAACTAGTCAGCCTTGATAGCGCTTCAATGTAGGAACTGTCTAAATCCTTAGAATGATTTGGTTGTTTCATAAATGCAGTTTGACACCATCGTTACAAACAACATTTTTGGTGATATATTATCTGATGAAGCTTCAATGATCACGGGAAGCATTGGAATGCTGCCATCTGCTAGTCTCAGTGATTCTGTATGATAAAAAATAATCTGATCTTTGAGTATGCAACAGTATGATCTTGTCTGAACATAAACCCGCCATGTTTAATACAGGGACCCGCACTCTTTGAACCGATACATGGTTCTGCACCTGATATTGCTGGACAGGTTCTAACTCTATTCTTCAAACAAAGACTGTTTTTGTTCTCTGATATCAAAACTACTTCTATGCCAAAAATAAAGAGCACAACTCCTCGATTCTTTGAATTCTCAGGATAAGGCAAACCCATTGGCAACCATTCTCAGCGCTGCAATGCTTCTGAAATATGGACTTGGAGAAGAAAAGGCAGCCAAGAGAATTGAAGACGCGGTGTTGGTTGCTCTGAACAACGGGTTCAGAACTGGAGACATTTACTCTGCGGGAACTGTACTTTTCTTGAACCACTCTTATAACATGTTTCCATTTCCTTAGCGTTGAATAACGTTTAACAAGCAGGCAACAACAAACAGTACTTATGTGTTTGTCTTTTTAAATGGTGTGTGATCAGAAATTGGTGGGCTGCAAGGAGATGGGAGAGGAGGTTCTGAAGTCAGTGGACTCCCAAGTTCCAGCTTCCGTTTAATCATCTGTAGAAACTTGGAAGAGTTCATATCTTGGAGAGATTGTTTATTTCCAACAATAAATGTTGTACGCAAAGAGTCTTTGGTTTCATCAGCGAAATTTTCTGTGATGTTTAGAGGGATTTGTTTGATCGTATTGAAACGTTGGTGCTATTTCTGATAAATAAATATTTTGGTGGAACTAATGACGTGTCAGAGTATCATTGGATAACTGGTATAATTGAGGAGTGCGAGCGATCTCTATTTCGACGATCTCTATTTCGACGATCTCAAACTCGTCTCATTTCTTTGGCGGCAAGACATGATGATGCCTTCAACTTCAACAATAATCGTCGGTGAAGAGTCGGTAGTGTTAACACCGATGGCAAGCGTTTCCGGCGAATCGTCTCTCTCCGATATGACTCAGACAGTTCATTTTTCCTCTGGAAACCCTAGAATCGGCGAGACTCGCGGCGTCATGCATCTATTTTCCGACGATGCCGTTTCGTCGTCTTCTTCTTCCTCCTCGAATCTCCCTGTAAGATTCCTCTCTTTGATGATTCAAATCCGTCTGAAGATTTATTCATTCTTCCGTTTGATTGCATCGATTTTTCCACCGGAATTATATGTTTGAATCTGGAATAGTTTTGTTGTCCTTTAGATTGGAAGAAACCCTCTCGTTTGCGTTCTTGGGGTGCCGAACCATATGACATACGCAGATTTTTGCCAGTTCTGCGGCTCCTTCATTCAGCACATACTGGAGATGCGAACCGTGAGGTAAAAAAAATAAAGTCAAAAGGGAGATGGAATTCTCTTAATGACACTGTACATCCTTGGTTTGCTAGATTGTGATTTCCATCTGGTTTCTGTTTCTGATACTTTGGATGGGGAGATGAGGAGTTAGTTTGCTTCTGGCTTTTCATCTTTACAGGAATGATGGCATTGAAAATAGATACAGTATTTTGATAAGGTTTGATAGTCAGGAATCTACCGATACATTCTACCTGCATTTTAGAGGGAAACAATTCAATTCTTTGGAGGTATGGCTCTGTTTGAGACACCCTATGTCAGATGTATTTATGCTGAATATGAAATCAACTGTACCTTTGTGATTGATTAGCTGCTGCCAACTCTGTGCAGGAAGATGTCTGTCGCCTGCTTTTTACTCTTGATGTTCAGTTTACCGGTTATAGTGGATCCATTGACCATACACAACCTTCTGCTGCTGGCCCGATAGAGCAACCTACTTGCCCAGTTTGTCTTGGTAAAGTCTTAACCTGAATTATTCAAATTTATGCAGAAATATGCCTTAGCCTAGCTCTACAAAGTGTAGACTTAGGTATATCAAGATTGACAGTATCTCTAGTGTCATATATTGATATATGCTCATGTTTCAGAGAGATTGGACCAAGACACCGGTGGCATTCTCACAACCATGTGCAATCATTCCTTCCACTGTTCATGTATTTCTAATTGGCCAGATTCTTCTTGCCCAGTAAGATTCTCTTATCATTTTTATGTTTTAAAAAACAAAAAATTATTTTAATTTTTCTTTCGTATCTTTATGGGTGTTGTTTTTTATTTTCAGGTTTGTCGATATTGCCAACAGCAACCTGAAAATTCAGTATGCTGTGTTTGCCAAACAACGGAGAATCTCTGGATGTGTGTTATCTGTGGGGTTGTTGGCTGTGGAAGGTATGGACTGCATTCCTGCAATCAGCATAGAGACATGTTTCCTTATCGTCTGTCCAAAGTTAACCATTTCGCTTTGTTAAATACTTGCCGTAGGTACAAGGAAGGACATGCCAGAAGGCACTGGGAGGAGACAGAGCATTGCTATTCACTGGAGCTTGAAACACAACGTGTTTGGGATTATGCTGGTGACAATTATGTTCACCGGCTTATTCAATCCAAAACTGATGGCAAGCTAGTCGAGTTGAATTCCCATGGTAGCCTGAGCAAGGATGATTGTGGAAGCTGTGAATATTCTGACAGTGGAATGACTGATGCTCTCTTGAACAGCAAAGTGGATATGGTAGTGCTTCTGTTTCATGTTTTCATAATCGTGTGCTCAATTTTTGTATTCTTAAGTTAATTCAGTGCCTCCTATTCTTCTTTTTTCACACCACAGATCATTAGTGAGTACAATGAACTTCTCCAGGCACAATTAGAGAATCAAAAACAAGTAAGCACCTATCCTGTTTGCCTTTTGTTGTCTCGATAAATACCAGTCTCTTGAAGTTTTCATTGTCTGATTCACATTATTTAAGTGTTAATTCTGTCTACCAAAGGGATTAAGATTTTCTCTCTTGTTTTTTTTTTTAATCTTTTCCTCGCCCATTAGTATTTTGAAAACTTGCTACAAAATGTCAAAGAGGAAACTGAACAGAAAGTCTCAGAAACTGCGAGTAAGGCAATAAGCCAGAGACTGCAGAAGCTGCAAACCAAGTTTGATAGGTGCGTCAAAGAGAAGCAATTTCTTGAAGATGTGAGTATCTAGCTTTCGCTTTGAAAGTCTTTCTTGATAGCATATTTACAAAGCAACATCTTATTACAATTCTGTAGAGGATTGAGTTGTTGTTTTCTCATGTGCAGTTGAACGAAAATCTTGTGAAAAATAAGGACGTATGGAGCACAAAGATTACAGAAATGGAGGAAAGGTATTAATCTATCCAGCAAATCTTCTCATGGGAAATTGTGCTATATTCTAGCTTGTGAGACCAGGCTCCATATGTGACAGACATACTGTGCATTGAGTGTTAAAATTTCATTGATGGAAACTTCCCTTTGATTTAGGGAGATAAAGGCAGTTCTGACAAAGGATGAAAAGATTCAGGACTTAACAGAACAGGTAAAGAAACATCTATAGACAATACAACCCGCGTAATTGGTTTTATATTGAAACACCTACTAAACCTGTTATTCACACTCTCAGCTTGGAAAACTAATGGCCCAAATGGATAGTGAGAGTGAAGTCTCAGAGACGAAAGAGGTCAAGGACGGTACTGTTTTGCCCATATCTACTAATACCTCTTCCTCTGAGTCTGGGAATGTTATACATGCAAGTAAAAAGAAGAGTAACAGAAGAAAGGGTTAGTTTAAAGTTCAAACTCCAATTTCGAGAACCAAATCTCACTTAGGCTAGTAGACTAAAGTTGAAGCAATCTAACGGCTGTGAATGTCTAGATCTAACTATTCATCTGCGTTAGGTGTGCTATGAGAGAATTGTTGGGGTTATTGTATCAACCTGATGGAACTATATTCGGTACCCTTTGTCTATAATACAATGGTTAATATCGAACTTAACTATCGTATTTGCTTGACTATGCATATCGTTGGTGTCAGCATGAGCTGTCTTCATGAGAGAAGTATGGCTTATTTGGCATTTAAGTCCACGAATTTGTAAATAAATGTATTCGGATATCGTGTCACGGTCTTCTTCTTGTTTCAACATGACGTTAGGTAGCTATTCTTGGAATGTGAAAGAGGATTAGATTTAAGGACCGAATCCTAATATTTGAATGCGGAACTCGAAGAAGAGAATAAGCAGAATTGTACAAAATGAGCAGAGAAGATTCGGAGAGAGCCAGAGTCGTGCGAAACCAACGAAAGTACCTTTTCTCTGTCTCTCTAATCTATCAGACAAGACAATTATTTCCCGGAAGGCCGGAACCAATCACAAAACGATAAAACCGACAAAACTATTGGGCCTTTATAAAACTCAATAGGCCCATTGAGCTACAGAAATTAGAGAGACCAAAACGGATTCTATCTCCCGTAGTCGGTAGTCCTTATCCGACGCCGAGTGGGGGAATTAAAAAAAGGGATGGTTTGATTTTGATGAGTTCCAAAGTCAAAACCAACTCTTTTTGATATTCTCCCAAATTCTTCTGATCAAGTTTTCGCACTTTCCGGTGAGATCTTTTTTTCTCTGATCTTGTGTCTTTGATGCAAGACTACTTTTAGAGCTGCTTGTAATCGATGAATCAAGGATGTGATTATTTGTTTATCTAGAGTTCTTGATTGATTATTCAATTATGTTCGGTCAAGGAATCTAATCTCCAGTTTTAACATTTCTGATGCGTTTTTATTGCTATTATCTTATATTATGTCCTTATTTTGCTTCTGGAAATTTTCATCTCTTATAGATCACACTTAACTTTTTGAGCTAATTAAGAAGTAGGGTTCAAACGCCTTTGTTTTCCTTCATAATCTCTTGTGTTCCATTGAAGCTCTGCTGTGTTAATATTGTGCACTATCTATAATTATAAGAAGAATATTCTCACTTGACATGTTTGGCTTTTGATCGTTTGTTCACAGATAGACAATGGATGAATTGCCAGACCATTTAGTTTGGGACATTCTCAGGAAGCTTCAGAAGACCAATGACAGAAACTCGGTTTCACTCTCATGCAGGCGTTTCTACTCGCTGGAAAACGAACAAAGATACTCTCTGCGGATCGGTTGCGGTTTGGTGCCTGCAACCGATGCATTGCTTTCTCTCTGCAGGAGGTTTCCAAATCTGTCCAAAGTAGAGATCATATACTCTGGTTGGATGTCAAAACTGGGCAAACAACTTGAAGATCAAGGCCTTCTTGTCCTAACCACAAACTGTCATTCTCTCACTGATCTCACTCTTAGCTACTGCACCTTCATCACCGATGTTGGCATTGGCCATTTGTCATCGTGTCCTCAGCTTTCTTCGTTAAAGTTAAATTTCGCTCCTAGGATCACTGGTTGTGGTGTATTGTCACTTGCAGTAGGATGCAAGAAACTCAGGAGACTTGATCTCATTCGATGCGTAAACGTTGCAAGTGTAGAGTGGTTGGAGTATTTCGGAAAGCTCGAGACTTTAGAAGAACTCTGCATCAAGAACTGCAGAGCGATTGGGGAAGGTGATTTAATAAAGCTGAGGAATAGCTGGCGGAAGCTTCGAAGTCTGCAGTTTGAGGTAGATGCCAATTACAGGTACATGAAGGTTTATGATCAATTAGATGTGGAACGGTGGCCAAGACAATTGGTTCCTTGTGACAGTCTGGTGGAGCTCAGCCTTGCTAATTGCATCATAGCTCCTGGTAGAGGGCTCGCTTGTGTGCTTAGAAATTGCAAGAACCTGGAGAAGCTTCATCTGGATATGTGTATCGGTGTCAGCGACGCAGACGTCATAGCATTGGTTCAGAAAGCTAAACACCTCAAAAGCATCTCACTCCGCGTACCATCGGATTTCACTCTGCCGCTATTAAACAACGTCACCCTAAGATTAACCGATGAAAGCCTCAGTGCTATAGCTCAACACTGCTCAAATCTCGAATCTTTCAAGATCTCTTTCTCAGACGGTGAATTCCCTTCGCTCTTCTCTTTCACCCTCCAGGGGATAATCACTCTGATCCAGAAATGCCCGATTCAAGAGCTTTCTCTTGACCACGTGTGTTCTTTCAATGACATGGGGATGGAGGCTCTATGTTCAGCTCAGAATCTTAAGACTTTGGAGCTTGTCCATTGCCAGGAAGTGAGCGACGAGGGTTTGATTTTGGCGAGCCAGTTTCCTTGTCTCACTGTGTTGAAACTATCAAAATGTCTTGGAGTCACAGACGATGGATTGAGACCACTTGTAGGATCTCACAAGCTGGAGTCGCTTGTGGTTGAAGATTGTCCTCAGGTTTCTAGAAGAGGTGTTCATGGTGCTGCAACGTGTGTATCTTTCAGGCAAGACTTGTCATGGATGTATTGAGATCGCATTATTCGCTTCCTACGTATATATCACATCACTGCTGTGAATTAGTTCAGAACCAATGCTCAGTTTAAGATGGCGTCATCAAATGTGTACATAAACGGCATGGGCTCCATGGATGATGCGATGTTATTACTCTTTAATTTAATGACAATGACGGGTTATATAGCGTCATAATTTAGTAAAAATGTTTTGACTGATATCTTTCTAATCCATGAGCTTATTATCAAGTCATTCAGAAGATTTTTTCTGAGATTTTTCTTTAGATTTTTCCATATTGCGCACTTCTTGTTGTTGCCACGTCAAAAACGCAAGTACAATTACTTCTTTGATCAGTTAAAGATCCTCTGTTCAACTGGACTGACTTCATCTGACACTTTTGAGGTCTTGTGTCGGTAATATAACCCTCACCATCTCAATCCCAAAACTGTTTACATCTTCCCAAACGTACTCATATTTCTAAGGTCAATTTTTTGTTAGAACATTCGGTCAAATTTATGATTGTCTAACTGTCTTACTAATTAAAACCACATTTATCTTTAAAACCTGTAATTTTAAATCCTTGTCAAACAGATTTTTAAGATAATCTACTATACAGTGACGTTTTATTCTAGCAAATATCTAATAGCTTTTATATGATTGAAAAAATATTTGCTAATTTACTAGGAGCGAAATTGTAATCAAACAATCGTGTCTGTTGACGCCAACAACGGATGTCATTTCTACGTAGTCAAATCAGTTCTATGTTGATGGCTTCCTGAGATTTATTGGGTCTAAGTTGTCGTTAAGGCCCAACTTATCCCTTAATCGACACTATTTTCCGTATGATGCAAGTTGTCAAATACATCATCACAATTTTGTTGTTATTAGTATAATTCAGTGTAAATTGATTACATTTGCGACAACAAAAAATCTGGTTTATGAATACTGAGATACACAATAATATTAGTTTTGAAAAAAAGGGGAATCGTCTCAGATGCATGTTGTTATTATTATTATGACTAATCACCTTAATATCAAAATCCTGTAATTAATTTCTTGCTCATCCATGACCATGTGGTCCATGTCACTTACTCTATTCCAATTCCAAGGTTGAATATCAATAAGATGTTTTCAGAAAATGGAAGATATAAAAAAAAAAAAGGTAAAAAGTTGTCTTCCTCTATTGAAAACAAAAGGTACAAACTTCATCTTGGCACTGTACGTGAAGGACAGGCACATAAATGTGAAAGATTTTACCGTCTCGTCGAAATTGACAGCAGTATCTTTTAATTATCTCAGTAACTTAACAAGAAAGCCTTTCCCATAATCTTTTTCTAGTTGTATTTTTCCTCCGAAACATTAATTAGTTAAAGATAATAATATTTAGGAAAAACTGAAAACATGTTTTAATTAAATAAATTAAGAAATAGATGATCTGTATTTTTCCGGCCCTATAAAATGGAACCACCCAGGAAGCACACACCATTTTTATTTGCAGAGAAGGTTTTTCACCGTTATTAAAGAAAAATGGAAAACAACGTTGATGGTCACCGTCTCCAACATTCCGTTCCGTTAAGCTCCATTTTTGAAACCGGTCAAAGCTTCGAAACTTATGGGTCATCCGAAGAGACGCCGTTAGTCTGCATGCCCTGCTCCGAAACCGTAACTCCGTTTTCTAATGTGATGGCAGCGACAAAACCCTTTAACGGAGCCACTTCATTCGATATCTCTTCTCTTTTCTCGTCTAACCCAACACCAGAACCCGGAATCTCGCGTCGGCTCATGGACGATTCCATCGCCGCCGTCGTTGGCGAAAACGTTCTGTTCGGTGATAACAACAAAGTCTCTGATCACTTTCCCGGGACGGAGATCGAAGGCGGTAGCGTGAAGCGGTGGCGGAAGATGCCTCAGAAGAACGGAGGATTCATGGGAGTGAGAAAACGGCCGTGGGGGAGATGGTCGGCGGAGATAAGAGACAGGATAGGGAGGTGCAGACACTGGTTAGGAACGTTTGATACCGCGGAAGAGGCAGCGCGTGCGTATGACGCGGCGGCGAGGAGGCTTAGAGGGACAAAAGCCAAGACCAACTTCGTCATTCCTCCGCTTTTTCCCGAGGAGATAGCTCAGACTCAGTCGGAGGAGAATCAGAGGAGGAAGAAGAAGAAAAGAGTGAATGTGAGCAAGTGTGTTAAAGTCACATCAGTTGCACAATTGTTCGGTGATACCAATATCATAAGTAATGGAAGTGTGACTACTCCTCCTTTTGATAATCTTGAAAAAATAGGTTTAGAGCTTGATTTGAAGTTGAGTTTAGGGTTATTTAGAGAGTGATAAATCACTTGTACTTGAGTAGTTCTGTTGTTTCATTAGCATTGTATTGGGTTTTTTTTTTTTTTTTTTTTTTGTGAGATTTTATGTGTAGTACTTTTGTTTTTGGTTGTTAGTGTAATGAAGCAAGAGGCCATAATCTTGGTCTGTTGGACATATAAATCGTAACAAGTAGTTGTTGTCTTTATACATTAATATCCGTTTGTTTTACTTTTGAAACGTGACTATACATTGGTGTGAAATTAAATGAAACTGACTAAAGTTCCAGTGTCTATAAAATATGAATTGTTGGGTCACATAGAGGTAGTTATTAACCTAGGATATAGAAGCTGGGTGCATAAATCATGGGATCAGTAACTTTTTGATGAATAGTGAACTATAGGTCTAGTTTCTGCAGAAGAACTTGGGAACTGGTTATTAGCTTTAGCTGAAATTGAAAGATACAAAAGTTGAGTAAGTACAGCTTAGCTGAAACTGAAAGATACACGAGTTGATGAATAACTTATACGTGTGTGCGTCAGTGTATGATCCCAAAAGTTATTCAGTGATTCGGCCCAAAACTGAGAATCCTATGGGCCATGACTTCAAAATATATATTGACTCGGTACAAAGCAAAACGTGATTGCACAGAATATTGATTACACATGAGAAAATTCTTTTTTTTTTTTGTTTTTTGGGTATGAAAAAAAATATTTTTTTACACATGAGATGAGAGAACTCGTTCGATGCAAAAGTACGATACGAAAACATAATTATTAAATCCACGTGACCATGAACAGTCTTTATGGTTGTGGCATGACGCGTTTTATAAAAACCCGTTTTAGCATTCAAATTAAATTTAAGTTAGATGAAGCTTATTCTCATGTAGGGATGTTAAGTGTGGGTAATACCCAAATGGGTATCTGGGATCCGTAAGAAATACTGTATCCAGAGTTCTACTTTTGATCTTAAAAATTTGTGGGTTTTTTTCGGGCTGGATACCCGAAAAATAAAAGTTTTACATGGATGGTTCTAGTGGGTTATGGGTACCCGACGTTTTTTTTTTTTTTTTTTAAGTAAAAAATTAGAAAAATAAAACTAAACAACAAAAAAAATTAAAATAAAAAGTTTGAAAAAATTAAAAATAAAAAAAGAGGAATGGTTAGAAATGTACATTAGAAAATTTTTCCACAAAAAAAATTGAATCAGTCAATTTCTCGTCTAAAAATATAAGTTCACAAATTTCCAAAAAAAAATTGTGATCTCGCAAATTTCCTGCCAAAAACGAAAACCCGCAAATTTCCCGCCATAAACATAAATTTGCAAATTTCCCGCCAAAAACGTGAAATCCGTAAATTTCCCGCCAAAACCGGAAATTTTGCAAATTTTCCGCTAAAACCGAAAACTCCGCAAATTTCCTGCTAAAAACGAAAATCCACAAATTTCCCGCCAAAAACAGAAACCCGAAAATTTCCCGCAAAAAAAAAAACCGCAAATTTTCCGCCAAAACGGAAATCCGCAAATTTTCCGCAAAAAAAAAATCTGCAAATTTCCGGACCAAAACGGAAATCCACAAATTTCCTGCTAAAAACGAAAATCCGAAAATTTCCCGCCAAAAACATGAATCCCCAAATTTCCCGCCAAAAACGAGAAATCCGCAAATTTCCCGCCAAAAAACAAAAATCCGCAAATTTTCTGCCAAAAATTGAAATCCGCAAATTTCCCGTCAAAAACGGGAATTCCCAAATTTTCCGCCAAAACGAAAATCCGAAATTTTTTCGCCAAAAACTTGAATCCCCAAATTTACCGCCAAAAACGTGAATCCGCAAATTTTCCGCCTAAGATATAAATCCGTGAATTTTATGCCAAAAAATCTGAACCCGAAAAAGTTTCGCAAAAAACGTGAATTCTCAAATTTCCCGCCAAATATAATAATGATAATATTGATAATGAAACTATTATAAATTAATTATTAATTAGTTATTAAAAAAATAAAAACAACTAAAAGAACTCGGGTACCCACGAACTACCTGGAATCCATTAGGTTTTTTGCAGGTATACCGAGTAGAGTTAATACCCATCGGGGTAGCTACAGTTCGGATACCTATCGTACGGGTACCCATGAAATATGGGCTGGACTGGGTAAAAAAGCCCAAGGCAACATCCCTATTCCCATGCAACAGAGAATCTGTCACTGTTACCATTTATGTGCTCTGATTCCTCACTTGCAAAAGCTCCACCAGCATCTACAAACTCTGATGTAACACCGTCAACTAACTACTACATTGCCATGTGAAACTCACGCAGCTCGGAACCAGCATTCTGTAACTCAAGACGGAAACAATCGTGATAGAGGCATCAACGAACCATGGAAAAAAAAAAAAAAAATGATTTCGATGAAATGAAATGTCAATTAATTCACAAGTTTCCGTTATGTTTTATTTTCTTTTGAGCATTTACCGGTACACTTGAGGCTAATTTAAGACAAGATCGAATATTAACTAAACAGTAAACACCAAGTCGGTGATACATTGTTGTTTTTTTAAATCTCACATCATTTCTCTACCACGAGCTTCAATCAAGCGCAGTCAAATTGTGGGACATAATCTCAACCGCAAGTTCGATTTCCTCCTCCGATATAATCAATGGAGGAACAATCCTGACGACATTTCCTTTCCCCGCCGTCAAAATCAGAAGACCCGAGTCACGGCAAGCATCAACCAATGGATTCGCCGGCACATCGAGTTCCACTCCTATGATAAGCCCTTCGCCTCTCACTTCCTTCACGTGCGAGTTTCCTCCAAGCGTCTTCACCAACAGGTCTTTAAAGTATCGACCTTTACTTGACACGCTGGACAAGAAAGAGGGTTTCGATACTTTATCAAGAACCGCTATGGCTGCACTACACACAAGAGGGTTGCCTGCGAATGTACTCCCATGATCTCCATATTTTATGGTCTCTGCAACTTTTTCAGTCACAAGCACCGCTCCAATAGGTAAACCACCAGCTAAAGGTTTTGCAACAGTCATTATGTCAGGATTTACACCAAATGCTTCATAAGCCCACATGAGACCCGTTCGACCCAAACCACATTGAACCTGGGACATAAACCAGTTGAGGCAAGACCAACTAAAAAACTGCAAAAACAGAAACAAAGAAAGAAAAGAAGTTTTGGGATGGATGTTTGGAGGAAATGGAGCGTATATACCTCATCGAAGACGAGAAGAGATCCAGCGGCATCACAAGCAGTGCGCAGAGATTGCAGAAACTCTTTTGTAGCAGAGTAAATCCCCCCTTCTCCTTGAATAGGTTCCACAAACACTGCAGCTATTTTACCTGAGCGGATAAGGTCTGTGGCTGCTTGAATGTTACCGTATTCCAAGAATGTCACACCTGGCATGATGGGTTCAAAAGGAGTTCGGTATTGTTCTTTGCTTGTCAAGGCAAGAGCTCCTAAGGTTCTTCCATGGAAGCTGTTTGTAAAGGCGATGAAGCCCGTCGCGACTTCTTTGTCTTCGGGATGGGTGAATCTCTGGAACTTTCTTGAAAACTTGATAGCTGCTTCGTTGGCTTCCGTTCCAGAGTTACAAAAGAATACACGGTCTGCGAAAGAACTGGCAACCAAGCGTTTCGCGAGCTCAATCTGTAGAGAAGTTAAAACATTTCAGATTTAAGCAATGTATATGAAGTAATATATATATAAGCATGAAGGTATATACACTAAGAGTTTACATTGATGTCAGAAGCTTCTCTTATGTAAAAAATAGCAATGTCTAACCTTTCGCTGATACTTTTACATGAAATAGTGGGGAGAAATGGTTCAAGCATGGTCAAGATGAGAACACCAAAAAAATTTCTATCATACGACTAAAATTTGACCAGTGTGACTAGTAACTTGTCCTATAATATCATCCTAAAACATTGTCAATGGCTGGCTGGAAATAATAATCCAAGCGAGTGAAAGCATCTAGAGAGCGAGATCCAAGTGTAAATATTAAAGAATACTCCATTAAGCAGTGAAACAGAGAGAATACATAGATATGGACGTGAGAATGAGCATGTTTATTGCTTAAGAGCCTCAAGACTGGAGGAAATCAGACGAACAAACATAACACCCATAGAAGACGTTTCTCATAGTAATTCTACAGGAAAGGCATTAGAAACAATCCAGATTGATGAAATCTCAGAGTGGACATACTTATAAGTAGAAGAGTAAGCCTATATTTCCTTGCATCTTTCCATCACAGAGAGGATAAAAATCAAGAAAAGTCTCAAACTTTGGCCAGAAATGATAGAAAATCAGTAAATTGCAAAACAGTAAAACATGGGGTTCTGCAACCATCAAGAGAATCAAATCGGCAAAAATGGTCTACTGAATAGATAACCTGAGGTATGGTGTAATAGACATTGCTGACATGGGCAAGAACAGCAGCTTGGTGAGTGACAGCTTGAAGCCAATCGGGATCTCCATGACCAAGAGCATTGACAGCAATTCCAGATGCACAATCCAGATACTCTTTTCCTTCTGGGTCGAACAATTTACAACCTTGCCCACTTGAGAGCACCACAGGAGCACGCGCGTAGGTACCCACAAGAACTTTGGACTCCTCTTCAATCACCTTCTGGCTCACACTCGCTTTTACCGACACCCCACCTTCGTTAGTCAATACGCTCGCAATCCGGCTGTTGAATCCGATTCGGGTTCTGATGATCGGTCGATCCAATCGACGGCGTAAGAGGCCAATCTCCGACGACGGCGCGCGTGGCAGGCTGATTTGTCCCAGAGACGCCATTTCGTCTGGTGTTTTTTTTTTTACTTTTTGTTATGACAAATCAAGAAAGAGTCGTTAAAGACGATGAAAGCTCAACTTAATTCTAGGGTTTTACCATTTAAGGATTATTATAATAATATGCTCTGGATTCTCAATGTTGTACAATATTTATTAAGAAAAATGATCGCCAGCTACACGAACTATACGCCAACACATCACCACACATGCAGACTAACTATTTTAATGTCTCGCTAACTACACAAGAATTCGTTACAAATTCATAATACCAAGAGAAGATATGAATTAAGACTGCAGAGATAACATATCTTATAGAGTCCATCGATAAGATTATAAAAGTAGTCAAATGTTCTGAAACCGTGTTACATTGATGAAAAAAAAACAGTCGATGTAATCTTGCAATACATCTTACCAGAGAGATAATAAGAAAGAAGAAGAAAAAAAGTGTACATCTATTATCTACGTAGATAATTACATCTCAAACCTATGAAAATGGGAGAAAGATGAGAATCATTTAGGAGAATGGCAGAGCAAAAATCTTACTACCAGCTAAAGAGGAAGACATGTCACAACACACTTGACAGTTACCATTAATCAACTAACCTTCAGGCGAATTTTCTTCAGCGTCCACGAGAAATGGGTGGAGGATATATAGGATTAATCTATCTTCTTCATATTCATGTAGTTACAGTTAAAAAAAAAACATAACTCGTGGAAGGAGGTGTATAGTGGTAAAGTTGTGTGATGGGAAAAACAAAAGAATCATATGCTTATGGATCGCCCCTTCAGCAGACAACCTCAGGGCTCAGGTCGTTATCTAGAGGCATGTTTAGGTCAGGGAGCAAGAAGGAGGAATTTTGTTCAAAAGTGAGTTTGCAGGATACGGCAGATGATTGTGATTCAGCCTGCATACATATGAATATCATCTACTTGAGTTACATATTCTGTATATATGATTCAATGTCTAGAAAGATACCGAGAGAGATAGGCTTACCTTCATCTTCTTTAGAGCAATGTTTCTTGCTCTTTGTTGCTCGACCAAATCGCGCATACTTGCCAATTCCTGATTCAAGAAAAGGTATAACCAATTCTAAGATTAGCACATGAGATTGATACTATATAGAGACATAAGGGAGAAGGCCAAGTGGAGGAGGTTATACATTTTTCAGGCCTTTACTTTCAGTCAAGAGCATGATCTCTTCTTCTTTCAGCTCAGCCAAAGTCTGTCAACAATATACACTAATTAGATTAAAATAGGTTTGAATCGGCCAAAACGTAACCATATCCGTTCAGATGTAGAAAGGATATGATTCATAAGCGGAACTTATTCTATACGTCTCACCATTTAAAGCCATAAGCCTGGTGAGAGTTGCTTAAATGTCTGAGCTAAAACTAGTAAATATTGTCTTTAACAGTGTCAGTAACAAAAGAAGCGGTATCTTTTGTGGTTTTACCTTTTTCTTTCTTGATCTCTTGAAAAGGGTTGTTGCTGTTGTTGTTGTTACGCTTGTTTGAGAAATCTGGACACCAAAACTAAAACATTCAGATTATGGCTTAAGATACACAACACCACCAGATAAAGCCAGCTCAATAATCTATATAATCACACCAAACTAACACCATAGAAACAATTTAGTTTTGTATTCTATATCATTTCTATAAACAAACCACACACCTACCATTCCCAAGAGACTTTAGAGACACGATTAAAATGGAAATAAAAGAATCACCTCATTAGCATTAACAAATATCAACAACTAAAACTTCGAGATCGTAAAAAAACTAAATCATGTAAATTTCAGAAGAATCTTCTTGGTCAACAACTACTTTAGAAAAATTCTAGAAAAAAAGAAGAGAGCAAATGCATAGAAAAATTAGAATCACGTGAGTGGAGCGTGACTTCTGAGACATTAACGCGTGTGTTTGGTCGTCACATTCACACGTCATGCTTTTCCTCCTCCTCCAACCCCAAAACTAGTGTCACGTATTCTCCACACCACTTGTCCTTATTGTCTTTTCATTTTATCTTTTATTACACCCAAAAATTCCCTCTTCTTTAGTTTTTTTTTTTTTTTTTTTTTTTTTGGTAAAAGGTTAAATTCTCTTCTTTAGTTGACGACTCTACTTTGGTTTTCAAATTTATAATTATAAACCACCGATCAAAGTCAACTAGAAAAATCAGAAAATAATCTTAACTAAAATTTCTATATTAAAAAAAAAAAAAAAAAAAAGAGGCTAACTCAACAAGACTGTCACCAATAAAATCTTACGGACGAATCAGAGGACCCAGTCCGTTGCAACAACTGGGGACTTTGACCACTAGAACTGAGTCCGTAATACTTTACTGTCCACTGCGCTACATCTGATAACTGCCCTCCCCACTAAACCCTACCACACACGTACCTAATCCACTCATACATACTCCTCTAATCTTAAATTCAATTCCACGAAAGCGCCTCCCAAACCCCAAATTATAAAATAACGCCAGCGAAAATCTCTCGCACTGACTGATGTACCCCAAATTCCAAATTATAAATAAGGAGCTCATCTGATGACAAGGGTTAGTTTCGTCATTAGCAAGTGTTTATTTTTTTCCCTTTAGCATTGAAGTCTACAACGTTGATTTGACCCAAAAGACCTCCCTCCCTTGATGTGAGGGCTTTTCGGTCTTTCCGTAAAGCAGAAAGAGATGACTGAGAGATGTACAAAAGTGGGAAAACGTGACTCTTTTGTTGCAAAAAAGAGCAAAAAGCAGAGATCACCGAATTTATCTATCAGTTTAAAACTTAAAATCTACAAGTGTTTCCAAGAAGACAAGAAAAGAAATCGAGAAAGATAGATTTGGTTTCTTGGAAAAGAAAGTAATGAAACATCAAATTGCCTAAATGGAGTTGAGTCCACGGTGGGGGTATTTCGGTCAACGAAAAAGTCGGTGTACCTACATGATCAGCTTAGGAAGACAATCGTGGATCCTAAAATGACGAAAGTACCCACAGGCGAACAACCAAAACGTCTCGTCGTGTGGGTAAGGCTAAGGGCACAATCGACAGTAGATCAGACCAAACAACTAAGGAACTCGAATTTAAGATTAAAAATAAATAAATATGACAGTGTAAAACGCCGCATCACGAGGGCTTTATTGGTCACACACACACACACAGAGAAAACAACACCTAACGAGTTACGACTTACAAACATCGGGGAGTTTCAAATCGGATAAACCAAAAATGGAGTGAAATGATCGGACAAACCTTAGATCTAAAGGCCTCGGATGGTTTTACGGCGACGCTCGACTCCTCAAGGCCTTCCACGGTGGTAGCACCGCCACCGCCGCTAAGAGACGTGGCGCCGCTCCAGGAAAGTGGTGTGGTGGGACTGGCTCGCGTCTGGTCTCCTTTCTTCGATCTCCGTTGACGCACGCTCCATTTGAGCTTGAGAGGAGACGCGTCGACGTTCTTTCTCGGTTCCGAGTGGCGGAGCCGAAGCAGCGCGTCCGCCACCAAGGAATCGTCAGAGATGGCCACTCGAATCCAGTTCTCGGCGGACATAGTCGGAACTTAGAGAGAGAGAGAGATATGAGAGATGGTGGCGAAAAAGTAGAGAGGAAGAAATCTCTGTGGCAAAGTTAATGGGTGGGATTTGTATATATATTGAGTTTTATTGCACAGTTAGATACATTTAGTGATGTTTAAACGGGCTACCCTGCCCGTTTAGACCCTGCCCGTTTAGACCCTGCCCGTTTAGCACCCGTTTATACCCTGCCCGTTTAGACCCTGCCCGTTTAGACCCTGTACCCATTTAGACCCTGCCCATTTATGTAGCCCGTTTATACCCGTTT